>JAOEGS010002457.1:0-21345 GCA_025447755.1 Corythornis vintsioides
TTGCTGTTTATAAAAGCAGAAAGTTACTCAGAATTTAATCAAGATGAATTTCAGCTCCTCTAAACACACAACATAACAAAAAAAAATAAGCCCAAATAGAAAGCAGTGGCAAGTTATCTATTGCTAACTTGTATTTTAATGACATAATAACTTTACCAGACTGTTTGGGGTTTTTTTTCAGAGAAGAGCACCATAGCACTCTTACTACTTTTATTACCAAACTGTAACTACATAAATTTTTCACAGGCATGTGCATTTACTGAACCACCAACCACCACAAAGTGTCCTTTTCTCAGTAATTGCTCTCTAATACGAGTCAGGGAGTAGCACTCCTCTTTTGAATGGAGTTTTCTCATTAAATTACAATCTCAATCTCTGAATTTAAGTGACTCTTTCTACTCTGTTATACTAATTTAATTTTACTACGCAGGTGTTTGAAGGTGGTTTGGAAAAATACTTAAATATCTGAACAACTGGAAATTAAATCTATACACTGCCATTGTATAGTAGCGCATAAGTTTTTTTTATTCAGATTAAAAATGTACAGCTATAACTATGAAGATTTTGTGGAGTTTATGATTTTAAAGGCATCAAACAGCTTTTTAACAAAGGAGTCACCAGCAGTTCACATTTGTCATCATAATGTTTTTTTTCAGGTAATCATCACTGTGTTGATAATACTTTGCCTCTCTTGGGAAGGTTTTCTACTCAGACAAGATAGCCAGTAGTCATGAACCCTGTTGTGTCACTCTGACACCATAGTTACTGTTATTCCAAAAGTCAGAACCATTCTGCATGTCTTCTACCTAGTCTTAGAAAATTACGTTCAGTTGCATAAAGGTTTAGAAGAGCAGCCACACAACTTATTAGAGGATAGAAAGAGGTGCCTAAAACCAGCAGCTGATCCATTGCAATTGTTTGTCTAGATGTAGATTGACTGCGGGGCCAGTTCCTCAAAAAGGAGGATCATGTTCCATAAAGTCAGATGTGGATCTTTGCTGCTGTGCTTTGCTTTCCAAGTATGTGCTCTGTAGCCAGCATCATGACTCATTCTGTTGGTTTGAGGGTGACAAGTTGAAGTATTAACACATGGAAAAGTCAAACCTTCAAGAAAAAAATTCATTGAAAGCTCTTGTCTCATGTCACTTTTCAGCTATTCTGTATTTTACAAAACAGTGTCACTTTGTCTAATATTTTATGTTGTTTCTTTTGTCTATATCTTGAAAATTTCAAAGACATTTTAATAGTAATACAGAATAATCAGACATCTGTCAAGCCCAGACATGATGATTTCCTGGGGCTGGTTTGGCCAGAGTGATTGATCAGATATTCTCTTTTGCTGTGACCTCCTGTAGAAGTCACAAGCAGAGTGTTTGTCGACTACATCTGCTTATTCATCCTCAGCCAATTCAGATCACTTAAAATTCAGAATAGTCCTATATACATAACAGAGAAAGCTACCATGGTAATGCATATACTGGGAAGAACAGACATCTTTTTCTAGTAACAATGTGACAATTACAGAAATAATTCCAATATTTAAGCCAATATTATATCATTAAGTATTAAGTGCAGGATTTTCAAATCTTCCTCACTGGAAAAGCTTTTGAAATTTAATCAAACATATCTCATTGTATTTTTCTTGCTGGTATTGCAAATATGATAGTGCGTTTGTACAGTATTGGGGTCTCATGTTTGCTTTTTGGAGTTTTCTTTTACATGCAAATTGGAACCAGATGTTTTAATTATAAAATTTAACTATTAAAAATGTGACTCACTAAATCATGAAGCTCTTATGCATTTGAAAATTAGCTCATGTACTACTTTCGACATTAAAGTTTATGGAAGTCAAACATTATTTGTCATTTACCTTAGTTAGGTGTCCATATTTAGGTGTCCAGGCTAATACCCCTAATGAAAGTGTCATTCAGACATTCATTTGGGCATACCTCTAATTTTAGACATGAAACCATTGAATCCAAATCTTGCTTGAAGACAGAAATGTTAATTTAGGATCTTGCTGTATCAGGACCTGAAAAAAGGTTAATTTCAATCTACAAGGGCAGCCATTAGAGAGATTCCAGTTTAAAGCATGGTCTATGCTTACCTGATCTAAGCTTCTGTAATTCCTTAGAGTGCACTGAAATTCCAAAACATCTTACTTTTGATTAAAGCAAACCTCAAAACATGCAAATTTGGCTCTAAAAATATTCAGATTTTTTATTCTCAGGTTTAGAATGTATCCGAAAACAGGGAGAGAAACGAAAAATTAGTTTAAAAAGCACACACAAAAAAAATAATATTGCTCAGCCATGCTACTAAAGAAATTTAAGGTTTTGGATAAAACAAGGATCACATGTTCACATTCTCCAAGAGTGAACTTCCTGATCCCATCTAGCTACACAATCTTGCATGACAAAACCACTCTCTTAATCAGACAAGGATGTACGGAAAAAAATAAAATAAAATTTCCATATGTAATATGTTACAGTACTGCTCCTTCAGACTCCTCGATATATAAATTAATATATATAGAGAGACTTAATAAAATATATTACATTATCTATTATACAAATGCATGTTACATCAGATAAAGTCATGATACATAATTGGTTGGATGTTTCACCTTTCATTACAAACCTATTCAAATTTACCATATTTAATGCCTTTGCAACGTTTGCCTTTTCTAACTCAAAAAAATTTCTCCCAGCTTCAGGTATCTTTGCATGTCCTGTTGTGAAGAACTTTACATGACTCCTTCCAGAATTTCATGAGTCAAGTTAAGGCATTTAGTAACACTTATTAAGAAGGTAATTCCAATACTGTAGAATTACCATGTTTTGTCTTGAGAACCAGATAGGTTCCAGCTATAAAACTTTCCCTATCCCTGGAGCAACAAGACTGAAACATTGCCCTGGAGAGCTTAAACTGGCATTTTAATTCTGCAGGAGAAACAATGCCTTTATTCTTGCTTTAGAGCAATTAATGAACAATAGAATCCAGATTATCACCTGACCCTGGCAACAGAAGTTTTTTCTTTTATATCTAGCTTTCAGATTGCTGTTATCATAATGAATGAATCTACAATGCATACTGCTGTTTCAATAACACTAGGGATTACCTGCAGTCAGTACCTGATTATGTGTAATTTTCTCTAAAAAAAACACCAAACCAGAATTTACCTGAGAAGCTATAGTAATGTAAACTATTCTCTTTCATATACTTTGATTTTTTTTGAGAAAATTTAAAATACTGAAAGGATTCTCAGAGGCATTCTAATTAACCCCGGAAGAATGAAAATGGCAGCTGAAATTATTTGAACCACTTGTAAAAATAGAGTGCAATCAGATTTTTTTAAGATTCAAAGTCTGCTCTGCCTTGGACCATAACTTAGTTGAATTATTACTAGTGTCACTAGACTGTCTTGTCTGAAGAAATGCTCCCTACTGTATTTTTTGTTTACAAATGTTGATGGAGTGCACAGCTGTTTGACTAATACTGTAGACTGGATATGAAATTGCTCTCTCACTGGAGAAAACAGGAGTATCTATGACATGGCATAAAAAAACATGTTGTTTCAAATGAGTGTAAGGACACATTTCAGGGCAATATAGTTTTTTAATTAAGATCTCCATGTGACCAAT
Organism: Corythornis vintsioides; assembly: GCA_025447755.1. Lineage (NCBI taxonomy): Eukaryota > Metazoa > Chordata > Aves > Coraciiformes > Alcedinidae > Corythornis > Corythornis vintsioides. Next base: position 3,645 of record JAOEGS010002457.1, read on the forward strand.
AAGTAAGATACTCACTCTTAACACAAAGTTAGATAATACCTGTTTTTAAAAATTAATTAACTGAGCACAGAATTGTAGCACACTTGAGATAAATTTCAGGAGGAAGGATGACTTGTGCTGGTGCTCCAGACAGTCTTAAAGATTTTGGATGCAATTCAAACTCTGCCCTCAACTTAATCTAGAGATACATATGCTTCTTTAGTCAACACTGCATAGGTATTTAGCTGTTTAAATGTGTTGAGAAGTGTCTACTAAGGTTTTGAAAACTCTTAACAACACTAGGCAATTATATCCTCCTGACTTTGAACTGGATCTCAAATGTGGCCTATACACGAATGATAAATGGCATGGAGTCCTTTTTCAGGCAATACTTCATCTAAGACTCAAATTGCTCATCACACCTCGGCAACTGATCAAAAAGTTAAGTCAACACCTCCTCACTCCTGGGGATTTAGTTCACTTTCAGAAACTGACAGAATTTGAATTGCTGTAATTTAGGACAGTTAACCATCCATAGGTTGGAGATTTCCAACTTCCCCTTCACCTCCAATGAACACTAAGTAGAAAATTTTGAATGGATATATGCCCTTTGGATACCAGAATAAACCCCATCATTTAACTATGGATATCAATTTATGTCTGAAGTTTCTTCAGCATATTTATATATATATCATTATTCCTAGAAGATTCTTGTATTAATGTTCTCTGTAGAGATTCTAACTGGATCAGTGTCAGAAGAAAATGCTGAGCACAGGCTCACCAAGCAGAGGCTTGTCATGATAAACTAGATGTATTCTAAGAGGAAACAACACAGTTTCTGATCTATATAAATAATTAGGAATTCAGAAACATTTTAATGTTATTGTTTACTCACATAAATATTCTAATTAGTGCAAATCAGTGAACCACATAATCATTTTACACCATTTGGAAAATCCACTGACAATAGAGTTATACTCTAACCTAAAGCCTTTCAAGTTTTGGAACTTAAGGTCCAGAAGAGGGAGTAATTCCCAGAGACAATGTTTTTCTAATGGGACTAATATAAATTTATCTTCAGGACAAGTGTGATAGCCTGTGCAGGATATCTTAGCTGCTTTAATCAAAGACTTTCTATGTTATCAATGCACTGGGCTACACCTGGAAGTAAAAGGGAGGAGGTTTGAAACAGAAGAAGATACAAACTAGAGATATTGATATGATAAGCTTAGGATGGGAAACTCTACCAGACAACATACATCTGTATGTTGATGTACCAGGTGCTTTCCAAGAATGATGCAAAACAGGGTGCCCTTGTAGCCCTGAAATCACACACAAGGTCCACATCAGCATAGGTCAAAGTCCTCAGGCAGAGCATAAAACTGTTTGGGAGCTAACAGATAGTCATGGGTACAGGAATAGGAAAAATGAAATATTTAAGCTCTCAGTTCCCCTTCATGAAGTCTTAGTGTACGCTACTCTTTTCACTGAAAATCTCTGGCTTCTGATTACATAAAGTCTCAATCCTTGCAGAAGTCATGAAAGAATCATCTGTCAGTATCTAATTTATGTATGCTTAAACAAGTACAGTTTTACAGTTGGAGCCAATTTTGAAATTCAAATGAGTTTGTACATGCTCCGAGTCTGCCTGAAATTACTGTAGCTATAACATAAAACGATCAAAAGAGACATGAAATAAGGACTGAAACAGAAAGCTCAAATGATTGAACCTCTTTCTGAAAACCAGAATTAGAAATACCCCTGCTTCATTCAGTAATAATCTAAAATAACTCACAAGAAAGTTGGGAAAGAGTACAGAAAGGAATCCTAAAATCATGATCAAGTGAAAGCAAGTATTTTCTCAAAGACCCAACTCAATGGAAAAATTCTCATTATTTTATTAATAATTTATGCAAAAGGTAAAAATAAAATAAAAAAAAGTAAAGGTAAAAAAAAAGGTAAAAATATTAGTTTGAAATAGTTACAACATACAAAACAGAAAATGCCTTTAGAAAATAGCAAAACATTAAAAAAACCCCCCAGAATATTTACATTAAAATACAATTTTTATCATTTTAAAAATATTGTTGTAACCTTTGAAAGAAGACATGGCTCTGGTTCTCAGTGGGCAGGACAAGACAAAACTCTCGCAGTATATGACCACAGAAAATATAGTTGTGCAGCTGTGTAGTCACAAATGCTGCCTGTGAGGATCTAATTCCACATTCTGTGGGTACAGCTACTCATTTTAATTATTCTTTCTCCAGACTCATGAGAAGAAAGCATGCAGTTCTGTGCAAATTTACTTATGCCTAATGGCTTGCTCACAGGAACCTTGTAAAAATGTCTAACACTTCCGATAAAAATTTGGAAAAGAAGAAGGCATGTGCATCTACTATATGTTTTCCTCTAGGGGAAAAAAAAAACCGAAAACAAACAAAAAACAGTCTCAGAAGTTCTGTCTTTATATGGTTAGAAGATTTGATTCCCCTCTCATTTAGCAGGTAGCTGATAACCAGAAGCCACTATTGCACAAGCACTAATAATCACTTTGATTACATTTTATTTTCACATAGTTGCTACTGTCATGTGCAGATTACACTGCTGTGAGGTCACTCAGTGCATGACACATATATATCTGGCAAATATATGTTCCACTTAGTTGCAGACCCACCCAATAATCTCCCCCAAGCCATAGAAGCATCTATACTAAGCATCATGCAGTCTGCAAACATTTGTGTATGTGTTTACTCTTTGCCTTTGTCAATATAACCCTGGTCTTTAAAGAATATTCCAAATCTGAGTGGTATTCCTAGTACTGTAAACCAGGGGAAGAGCAGCTTCAAACATATCCCACAGTATCTAGAATGTCAGGACAGTATTACAGAATCACAGGGAGGGATTCATAGGACTCCCAGGGAGTCCCACTGTTGCCAAGTGCATAGCCATATCTAAATTCAATAAAGTGGGACAAATTGCTGTGGCCATAATAATCCTTAATGGAAAAGAATGCCCTACTGAGAGTACATTAATACATAGCGATGACATATCACTGCATTTTGGGAGACAGTTATTGAAACATGATATAGTCAAAGAATTTGTATCCTCCCAAATACTGCATAGATCATCCCAAATAATGGAGTGATACCTGCATATAAACACATCCATATTTTTGTATATTAAATAAATTAATAATTAAAATATGCAAAGAAAACAGATCAAGCTGTTTGTTTTCCTATTTAAAACAACAGACTTACACAGTGCAATGAAATATTTATTCACCATGTTTTCCTTTTGCTGATCTATTTTTCTGGATTGATTACCTCTGAAAGCTTTCCTGATATTAGCTTTTGTACGTTGACAAAAGGGAGGTGAAGCAAAGCGTCTTGATTAGCTACAATGCAGATTAGCTTCTAGTCAAGCTTACCAGATCAAGAAGAACAAAAAGTATGTGGTCACAAGACTGCAGGTCTCATAGGTTTGATGGGGAAGAGTAATCCACCCTCACATTTTCACAGAAAACAGAAAAACTAGCAGGTAATATCTACATCTGAGCTTTTAAATTGTCTGGCTTAGTTCTTTTGAGAAATAGTAACAGAAAGAGCAGTTCAATATGACTGTCATGGAAGCTGTAGTCATAACAATTGAAGTGCTGCCTCATAATCAATGGATTTCATACAAGTCCTGCCTGGCTTCCTAAAGTCACCTGCCTTTATCAAACTTGTATTACACTTGACCGCTACTATATCAGTGTACATTGGTTGTTCAAGTGTACCTGAAAAAATATACATTTTAACAGAAAATAAAGATGGAGGAGGAGCCCCCAGCAAACATCTCTCTTTATAATGAGTGTGACATTTATGTGATGGTAAAAGCTCATGAGTGAGCTCAGGAAAGCTAGTCTGGCTTTTTCCCCTCCCAACATAAGCTTCTGGCTGACTCAAAACTGCTAATGGCATACATGGCTGACCTGTGATTCTATCCCAGCTAAACCAGGACAGTAGCTTTATAGACATCCTCCAAGGGAGTGTAACATTTGCCCTTCCCATATATGAGGATCCAGCCCTACTATTAAATGTAACCTTCTAAAGCCTATGAATACCACTGCTGACATTGTGCATGAAGATGGAAAAAGATATATCTATAGCAGCCCCAACTATTAATCTGCTGTTTTAACTAGTGCTAACCAGGCATTTTATCTGTGCATCAATAGTTTGCTTTCCAGTTGAACCCACTTAATTTTCAGTAATTGTTCTGACCCAGATTATCATAAGTAATCTGTTACCTGTCACTGAAATGAGGCCTCTATTTCCATGTAAATTTACACTGTGATTTGATAAACTAAGCCAAATGTACACGTAGAGATTTATTCAATACAATATTGTCATTCAGTCACAAATCCCTTAGGACTAATAAAAAAAAAAATAATTCTTTTTTTCTGCTTTGGAGGAAAAATGTACTGAAAACAGTATTTTCTAATAAATGTTATAACTTTATTAAAGTTGAGTTTCATGGGTTTATTATTTCCAAATTTGCAGAAAACATTTCAGTACCATTAAAAAATATTAACTAAATCCTCTAAGTTCACACTGACTCTCAATAATGTCTCATCATATTACTCAAGAAAAGATAAAAGAACAAATACTCAGAAGCTCAAACTAAAACGTTATGCATTCATATATACATTATAGATGTTACATTATGTCAGAGGCAAAAAATCTGTGCTGTCAAACATGGAAAGATCACCGTTACAATTATATTCTTTGGTAACTACATGTCTGGGCCAATTAATCGCTGAACAGCTGAGCAAAGACCAGGAGAGGTTTTTAGGCCTGATCTTGAATCTTATGCAGACCCCAAATCATATCATCTAGCTGCTTTACAGTGACTCCAATTTATGCTGTGACATGGTAGATGACACAGCCTGAGCCCAGAACTGTGAAAATGAAAGGGTGACTGCATTGGGTTTATGTACCTTGTTCTAACAATCCTAAGCTGCAATTAAAACTGAGATCTAACAATCACTTGGTTCCTCCTAAATAAACTGTTGTTCTCTAAATATTCTATAACCTTTCATAAAAAAACTATGGCAATTGTGTCCTAACTTTAACTCTTCTTACAGTTACCTATGTAATAATGGAAGTTGAATGAATTATTAAATATGGCTGTGAATGAAATGAAACGCCAGACTTGCACTGATACATGGTAGGCAATTACAATGAATGGTATACTACAGGATTTATATCATATGCATAGCAATTTCTTCCCTTTACAAGAAGTGCCCTGCAAATGCCACAAAGGACCAATCAGTCCTTCAGCATCAGCTGCGATTCAATCACCATGTCCTTTATCTAGTGATGTGTATTTTATACATGATGATTGTTTGGGGGTTTTTTGATCAGGAGTCTTGAAGACTCCAGTTTGCTCAAATACTGTTTCCTACCATCCAATAAAAAATAAGTATAATTATCCCAGCTCTGTCTTCTTAGTATATATATACAATTTGAATACAAATGGTATTCATTGTTTTCCTCTGTATTACAGTATCCATAAAGATAAGGACATTGAGAATCCAGTGTCTGACACCCTACTCCCTTTTTGCCAAACTGAAAAGATTACTTGAGCATGCTTTTGTCAGCATTAGTCATTTCAGATCTATATACCCAAACACTACAAGCATTGTAAATATTGCTCCTTTGCTGTACAGTAAATAATAGCTACATACAATTCTTTAACATAGTAATATATAACCCCTTAGCTTTCATTAAACACAGGATAATTTTTAAATAATTCATTAATACTTATAATATTAGTAGCAAAAGATACTGAAGTTTTGTAATTGTTAACAATTAAATACCAAGTAAAGAAGTTGCTAGCTTTTTTACTTTTTGACTATCACTTTTTTTACTAGTATTTTGAAATCTACAGAGATTTCAGCTAAATTAATGTGTACTCATTGCTTGATAACTCTATTTGACAGCTTGTATCATGAAAAATGTATCAAAATAGTTTTATTTTTACAAGACAGTATACATGGATTTTCTGATTTTTTGTTTCATCCTTAGAATAAATGCAAAATTAAGAGTTCAAGACAGAAGCAGCATGGGTGAGGATGAGGCTAAGTCTGACTTGTCAAATCTGCAATAGAAGGGTCACAAGAGTCATCTAAGCTCTTCTACTAAAGTGCCTAATTCAAATTCTAGAGCTCAGCTAAGTCAAAGTCTATTATTCCATTCATGTTTCTATGAATATTACAGTTCCCTGTAAATGATAATTTTCCTTCAAAGCTTTGGAACAGTAAGGTGATGAGAGGAAATGCACACCTCACTTGATGCTATTGGAGTTTGTGCCTGAAGAAAATCACTTCAGCAAACCACTTATGATATGTGTATTTAACATTTAAGAAATTAATACCTAACAATGGTAATAGATTTTATATTATACTCCTTATTACTGGCAAAATAACCTAAAAACACAGTTTGACTGCTGTTTTCATCAATACCTTAGTTCCATTCTCATGTGTGTTGTGCCAGAAGCAGAAAGGACAGAAAGAACAGAATTTTCAAGGTCAAAGAGTAAAGGGAAGCCCAAAGAAAATATGTCACATTTCTATTCATGCTTTTAGGAGCATAAAAAATTACACTGGCAACAATGTTGTCTTGTTACTGCATTATGAATGATTGCAAATAATCTACATAAAATGCTATTGCAGTGACAATTTATGATCTCTAGTGAAAAGTAACTAATTCTTAAAATTATTTTGTGATTAAGTAAAAAAAAAAAAAAATCAGTGTGCGGTACGGATCTTTAGGCAAGCTTCTTTCTGCACACATCCTCAAGGGCACAAATTATTTTCATTCTTCTTGTGTTCATGTTGAGCGTTCAGTCTGTTTCACAGAAGTGCAGGGACACTGAAGCTACACAGTATTTTCACTAATAGTTTCTTAATATTAGTATTTTCACTAATAATTTCTCCAAGTTAAAAAGACAACAAAAGAGCCAATAATAAACATTTTCTAGCTGAGATACAAACCCTAAAATAATCCCAAAACATTGACCTTTTTAAACTCTGAGTGACAAAAACAAGAAGTTAAAAAATCCTATGCTTTAGGAATCTGAAGAGAACCAGCAAGTTAGAGCACCTCTTCTGGTTAATCAAAACCACTTCCACTGCAGATGTGAGAACTAAGGATTTTGCCAGGAATACAAACAGAACCTACTGTATAACTCACAGTTTCACACGGGCAGGGAAAGTTTCTCTCCTACGTGAAAGATACCAGAAATCTATCTTGTTTTATAGCTGCTGCTCCATCCCTCATCTATAAAAAAAGGCAATGACAAAATATCACACACAGATGTCATGGTACAAATATAACATATGAGAGTAAATAGCCCTCCCCCCCACAACTGTTTTATCACTTGGGTCTTCATTAGAAAGATTCTACTATAGTGACAGAACTTTATATTGCTCTACCATGTAAAGACATGTCCCCTATAAAGTCTTTGCACACTACCTTATTTTATGTAATAACTTAATTTTCTATAAATATTTGTGGAAAAGACAACACAAAAACCTTGCATTAATTGCAAATTTAGGCAATATTGTTTGTTTCATCCATTTTGAAAGCTGTACTATAAAGATGAAGAATCTGTTATTAGAATGCTTTATAGCTCTGCTGTTAGGAATAAGTTAGAGAGAAATTTCACATATAAAGCTCACAATGACATTTTTCCTATATCAAAATTTAGTTTAAGAGGGATATGCTGCATTTCAATAAAACAGCTCACAGATTTCAAGTACATTTTCATGGTTCTCTAGGGAAAATGGAGAAAAATGTATTTTACATCTACTGAACTTCTCTTGATGATGTTTTAAGATATATTATCTGTTTTTGTTTGAGTGCCATAGTATTTACATTTTCAAATTATCTGCCAATCTATATTCTCAGTAGTTACACTTGTGATTATTCTCTTTTTACCACATGTTCATTATTACTCAATTGTTAAAAGTACTTGGAAATGCATTCTATGACACAGCATCTAATCCTGGAAGTCATGGGTTTATGTGTTCCCTGACCATTTTATCAGGTAAACAATAGATCGTTTATTAGATTACTTTCCAGACTGTTATATATGATATGGCTCACTTTTGCCTTAGATATCATAACTGGTTTTGTATGGACAAAGTATCAGTATGTAGATGGCTCCTTAGATTAACTAATGCATTTTCTTGTCAGGGAAGAGCTTTATCACTTTCTGACTTCCAGTTAGGAATCAGGAACCAAGTATGACCAAACAGGATTAAATCTAAATTTAGACTCTGTGGCACGCCTGAGTAACTATTTTGTTACTAGTGTTGCATTTTACTACCATATGCACTTAAAGACTATATTAATTGTGAACCCCTTCAACACAGTGGAGCAAGCTGTTGATTCCAGGAATCCTGCTGAACTAAACATGAGAGATTATGACTGTTCACCAACTGTAAAGATGCACAATTAAATATGTATTAAATGCAAATGATCACTAATTTGTGTGCTTAAAGCATAAAATATGCGTTATACTTAGGTAAAAGAATATTTTTGAGGTGGTTTGACTATTATCTTCTCTGAAGAACAGACAAGTATTGAACAAGCTCCCATGGTAGCATTCAGATACTCCTGAATGGTAACTAAAGATTAGAGGAGCATACCCTTATCTAAAGGGTCTAGTAGAAAGTATATTACTGCACACTGTACATACTGCTTATCCCAAATAACTAGGTAGCTCAAACAGTACATTAAACTTTTATAAATATTTCCAATTGGATAGACTGAAGAAATGAATAGAATATTTTAAAAGATACACAGCAGGAAAGCACTTGTTAAAAAGCAGTATGTGCAGAAGGAATATTACAACAACATGATGTAAGAGAAGCTGTACAGAAATACACCATCTGCAGATGAGACAAACTGATTTTAGTCTGCAAGACAATAAAGGAAGTAAATTATATCAGGAAAAGTATAAAGAAGTCAAGCTGATATAAATTAATGTACATTAAGCAATTAACCATAGTGATCAGATTTGTCAAAAATGAGACAATTATATTTCTGTAGGAAAAATTCAGAAGGAATTCTTGGAGTTCTGATGCAAAGGAAAGTGTAGCACAAGAGCACTTAAGAGATGTACAGACAAACCAGTGCCATGTGAAGAAGTCACTGGTTCATTGTCTGCATCAGAGCACTACTTGGTTTGCTAATGGAAAATCCAGTGGAAATTAAGTATTACAGAACATGTTAAGTTTCAAAGCAAGATTCTGCTTTATAACCTTCACAATTATTTTGTTCATCATTCACCTAAAGGTAAAAACAGTATCTAAGGCTAAATATGTATGAAAAGCCAATCAAGGGCATTGCTGTGTCTACTGAAAGGAAGCAGTCTTTGCAAACAGAAACAGAAGAAGGAAAGTATTAAATAATTCATATAGCTGAACAATTTGCAAAAAAAAAAAAAAAATCTCACTGTGAATTGCATATGGATGTCTGGGTTTTATGACTGGAAAACTGATCTTGAAACTCCACGAAAAAAAAAAAGTCATTAATTTTAAATTCAAAGCAATATTGAAAAGACTTGTATGAAGATCAATAAATAACTATAATTATTGAGGAAAATTATGAATAAAACATTAAATTGCAGGCTGTAAGCCTTTAGGCACTTTGCACCATTAAATGTATTTCTATTTTTATATCTCAACTCTGCCTGAAAAAAAGGAAGAAAATGAAGAACTTTTAAAGAAAATGATTCTTTTACTGAAAGAAAAAAAGAACCTTTAACATCTTCTTTGTTATGAATAAAAAATACATTGAAATGAAAGTCAGCTTCCAATACCATATTATTAAGTAGAAAAGAGAAGGAATTTGTTCAACAAGACAGAAACTGCAGTGTAGACTATTTCCAATAGATTACATACATTTTTTGGGTACAAAACATAGATTCTGATGTACCAAGTTTTCTGAACATTGGCATACAAAAATATACCTCAAGACGATAAAAAAAAAAAAAAAAGTCACAGAGATTTGACTGAATTACAATTGCTTTATCATCTTGTTGGATCCCTTAAAAGTTTAGTTTTAAGGTCTCTAATGTCAAGATTAATTAGATGAGAAAACTGTACAATATTTTGATGGTTTCCATTTTACAATTGCTGTGTAGACCAAATAAGTAAAAGTTTTTTCCAAATATATGCTTTACATGATCTAAAATTAACTGTAACTGAATTTTATGTATTTTTGTTTTAATTTTTTTTTATCAGTTTGTCATTTCGGTGTGTAATGACTATTGCTTCATTGATAATGATGTCAGTGCAGAACTTCAGTTATAAAGGTATGTGCTGTAAAAGGCATTAATCACAGAACTACTTTTGCTTCATAATGTAAACAATGTTTCATTTCTTTGTAATTGTTCTGTTTAAACATTTATACCTATCACTTTTGTTACAGTGCAGAGTTTCTACTTTCTGATTATTATTAAAAGCTGCTGTCTTTTTTCTACCTTTAGCATTTGTGATCTCATTAGTTTTTAACATAGTAAGTAGCCTTTCCCTTTCACTCAGTATGCCTTTTTTCAAACATCTACTTTACACATATTTTGGATATGTCATTGCAAGCTCCTGGCAGGTGCTCTGGATCACTGCCCTTAAACTGCATAACTAACATACAAGCATCGGTCAAATGCTTCTAGAAATCACTAGAATGCACATGCCTCAGTATGAACTTGATTCTGCACCGTGTTCAGCGTTCTTCTAATATGGTAAGAAATAATAAAATAATCATGTGCTTGGTTGTTTGTTTTTGTTTTAGTTTTGCTTTTTGTTGTTGTTTGCTTGAATACAGAAGTAATTCTATAGGTAAATTGGTCATAGATTTAAAATCAAGTACAAGAGAGGTAAATCTACCACATACACACCACATTATTAAAGTTACTATTAAATATTGTGAGATGTGGGTGTTTTAATTTTCAGCTTCATGAGCTCTCCTAGATCCAATGTCTTTCATCATTTTATCAAGCTCTGTCCTGATGCAAGATATTGATGTTTACTCACCCTCTTAGCCTGTTCCACAATATTCACAAACCCTTTTCTCATTTGTCCAATTTTATTCTTGACTAATAAAGACAAATATGATAACACATCCAAGTCTGACTACATGTCTGTCAAAGCTAGTGATACTCCTATACTGAATTCAGTAGATTCCCTAATTCACAGTAACTGACAAAAGCTACAGGTTTTGTTTCACAAATGAGACATTCTTCTATGTTTATTTACTGAGAGAAAATTGACTGCAAAGTTACTGAACCAAAAAAAATACTGACTGGGTCACTTAAATACAAAAATAAACATACTTTCAAAGGCCATGCTATTTACTTGTAATTTGAGGATCATAAGGCCAAGTCAGAAATGTTTTAAGTTCAGTCCTTGAATTAGAAAATGGGCAATAAAAACATTGGACAAGGTGAACATTGAACCGCACTGTCACTTCATTCACAACATGCATTTCCAACATCCAATGAGTAAAGTAATACTGAAAACAGCCTTAAAAACCTGTCTACATAAAACTATAGGTAGATTTTTTATTTTTTTTTTTAATGGAAATGCCTAATTATGGTACCATTAATGGAACAAGACAGTTCAGCCACATGAAGTATAAAATGAGTTGCCATCTTACCAAATCTCACCAAAGTGCAGACTGAGCTAAATATTTAGTTTTCCAATGCTTTGCTCCATGAAGCACAAAGTGCTTCTCTTTTCATTGGCATTTGACAAATTGCTAAGCTACACAAAAACCTGTTGCTTGAATATAGCAACGTAAGGGAAAAAATATTTCAGACTAAACTGATGGCTTCTGTATGAGAAAGTAAATTTTTTATCCCAATTAGTGCTAGAATGACAAGTTCCTAAAACTGACCTTCTGACTCTAAAGTAAAATTTCATTAGAATTAGAAAATCGGCAATTTACCAGAGACCAAAATAATTCTGCATTTCTAGAGGTATTTTAATCTTCTCTTTAATGCTATTTCTCATTCAATATCAATGTGTGGTTAAAATATACATTTTTGTATTTAGCTGTGAGGTTGTTCTTTTTATGTACAATGCATTTCTCACTTTATTATAAGGATGAAAAAATAACTGGAAAATATCAGGACACCTCATGTGAGACAGTACTACATATACTTAACAGTTTTTTTAATTTTAAGAATATTTTGTCTTGACTCAACAATCACAGAAGAATTAAACTAATTATCTGAGATACTTCCGTTTCTCTACAGTAATTGGAGGAAAACCAGCAGGCTAAAAAAACAGTACTTAGGCCTTAGTAATTAGCATGATGAAGAGAAGCGGGGAATTAACAATGAATTCTCCATATGCAAAATAACTGCAATCTGTTGCATGACTATTGAAAAGTATCCTAAGCACAAGTCAAAAATTCAGATGAGGCATTAGATAAGGGTGCTTCTTGACCCTGCTTTCAGAATGTACCTACCTACATTTACTTCCTGTTTCAGATTAAAAATAATGATTGATTGAAGAACAGCTTTGCAGTGATTACTGTTACAGAGGGAAAAAAACAAGAAAAGAAGCAAAAAAAGAGGTGGCTGATTCATAGACAAGTCATAATGTTCAGTGTTTCTTGCTTGCTATAGCTCCCCTGACAGGAAAACTACTTGGAATACCAACTTTTGATTAGCATGAGTAAAAATACAGCATTAATTCCCAGAGGGCTGTTAGACATTCATGGAGAGCAGGCAACTGATCATAAAAACAGCAGCAAATATATTAATAAATCAGCAGATCTTCAAGTATTTGAAGAGTGTCAAGTGACACTTGGCAAGTGACATATCATCTAATTTCACAATATACAATTTACTGATGTTTTTGCATTGCCAAAACCAGGCAATAGTTCACTCACATAAATTGTATTTTCTACTTTAGTAAATTCTTACAGTACTTCTCCTATAGCCAATTCAAACCACCTTTTATCTTAAATATACCTCAGTTGTCTAAGATTTCCACTGTAACTTGTGAAAAATACCTTTCATTTTCATTATGGTCCTTTTGATATTGAAGTAGTACCTACCTACAATAAAGCAACACTGGAGCTCAAAACATCTTTAAATGCAGTAGACTCCATGTGCATATTTTCTGAAACATGAATCACAAAATGGTAGGGGTTGGAAGTGACCTCTGGAGATCATCTAGTGCAACCTCACTGCCAAACCATGTTAATCTAAAGCAGGTTTCCCAGCACTGCATCCAGGTAGGTTTTGAAGATCTCCAGAGAAGGAGGCTGCATAACCTCTCCATGCAGTCTGTTCCAGGGTTCTGGAACCCTTGAATTAGTGAAGTCTTTCCTCATGTTCAAATGGAACTTCCTATGCTCCAGTTTGTGCCTGTCGCCCCTTGTCCTGCTACTGGGCACCACTGAAAAGAGACAGATCCCATCCCCTTGACACCCACCCTGTGGATATTTATAAGCATTGAAAGAGTCCCCTCCATCTTCTCCACACTCAACAGACCCAGGTCTCTCAGCCTTTGCTTGTAAGAGAGATATTCCAGTCCCCTCACCATCTTCCACTCGACTCTCTCCAGTACCCTGTCTCTCAAAATGAGGAGTCCAGAATTGGACACAATACTCCAGATCTGGCCTCACCAGAGCGAAGAGGTAGGAGAACCTCTCTCAATCTGCCAGGCATACTCTTCTCAGTGCACCCCAGAAGGCCATTGTCTTTCCTAGCCACAAGGGCAGACTGCTGGCTCACAGGAAACTTTTCCACCAACACTCCCAGGTCCCTCTTCACAGAGCTGCTTTCCACCAGGTCAATCCCTAGCCTGTACTGGTATGTGGGGTTATTCCTCCCTAGGTGTAGAACTCTATACTTGCACACAATTAAGTTCCGCTCTGCCCAACTCCCAGCCTGTCCAGGTCTTTCTGAATGGCATCACAACTTTCTGGTGTGTCAGCCATTCCATCCAGTTTTGTACCACCAAATTTGTGAAGGGCACACTCTGTTTCTTCTTCCAGGTCATTGATGATGTTGAACAAGACTGGACCCAGCGCTGACCCCTAGGGAACACTACAAGCTACAGGCCTCCAACTAGGTTATGTGCCACTCACCAGAACATGCCGAGCTCTGTCATTCAGGGCTATTTAGTCTTGAGAAGACAGAGGGCTTCTTATTAATGTCTACAAATATCTGAAGGATGGATGTCAAATAGAAGGAGCCAACCTCTTGTCTCTGGTGCCCAGCAATAGAGCTGGGAATAATGGGCATAAACTGGAGCATAGAAAGCCCTAGAGACTTTCCAAACCCATCTGAGTGTGTTCCTGTGCGACATGCCCTGGGTGATCCTGCTTTTGGTGGAGCTTTCTGCTCCTTTCATCTCAGGGTCCAAAGTGATAGGAAAAAAGAATACAGCTTGCAGCAGCCCTCAGTGGTGTACAAAACATACCAGAGAGTAGAAGAAGGGGGAAAAGGAGCCACAGGGTAACTGCAAGGTCTTCATCACTTCAATTTTTGCTTATAGCCTAAGAGCGAGAATAGGTAGGGACTAAGAAGAAAAGCTCCTCTTTTCCTACTAGGAATCTAAATTGGTAGTCAGAATAGTAATGCTGCTAATTTGGAGGAACTAGAAGTATCACATCAGACAGTCAAAAAAAAAATCCACTATGTTTTGACATACTACATAAATTATGTCCTCTTATGTACTACCACAGAAAGATGATAAAGAAAAGTAGATTAAGCCTGAAGCCAAATCTCCAATATCTCTGGAGTACACTGCAACATCGTCTCACTTGGCACATTCAACGAGGAGATGAGTGAAATCTCCAAAGTGATCTAATACAGCTGTTCACTTGATACTTCTAAGGTAAATTCCTTTTTCAAAAGTTCAATTCAGGTCTTTGTCACTGCAATCCTGGAGGCTGCTCTAGTGAAGTGCACTTTCTCAGACAAGTAAAATCAAAGCTCAGCTGACTGATAATGTCTTAATCCACCAAAAATTTGGTCCAACAAATAAGCTGGCACATTCCTCTAAATGCAGCCATATGGTTAGCTTGACAAGCCAACCAGTAAATTTGTCAGTAGCTCATAAAATATTACACGGTATTAAGCAAGCTGCTAGAGCTCTGGCAATAAAGTCCTGTTGGACCAGGTCCTTTTTGTACACGCCTGGATTTACTTCCAAAAAGATAGCATAAAATTCATTCTATATGCATTTACAAGAATAAAAAGCTCAATCTCTCCAGTCTGTCTGGATCTCTTTGTGTTGCTCTGGCCACATGGAGACTAGGAACCAAATCAATTTCCCCAGCTGAGAACTTTCTTATGACTGGAGAAGTGGTGTAAAGCCCATCTGGCAGACACAAAGCTGGCACTTCTACTCCAGCTCCCAGCCCCAGGAAGTACAGGAGGCACTGATGGGTTTTTTTCTCTTCTCTTTTGGTAGGCAGCTATTTAGAGGCCAGTTGGAATACCTCAGAATATTTCCAAGACTGCTGTAAACTATAGTGGGTTGGCATAAAACTAGTCCGAGAATAAAATGGGACTGCGAAGTTCAAATGTTCTTTTTTTTTTTTTTTTTTCAGTCTTGCCCCATTAGTTATCATGTATTCTACTTTTTTTCATTCCACATCTTTTGTTGCTGCAGATTTCAAGATTTTCCAAGCCCTTTTCTAAGAATATGAGAATTTTACACTGAAATTAATACCAAAGTTCTTTATTACTGTGAATTTTCAAATTGTCCTCATTCAAAGGCAAATGGTAATAAGAGAATAGACAGCCCCTGAAATCACCATGTTTGAGCTTTAAGCTTACTCAAAACAAGCAAACTTTGAGAATAATTCTTTAGCAACCTTTATTTACCTTTACATCTTTTCTCAGTTTTTGTCTCTACATGCAAAACTCTTGCCCTTCTTTCTGCTGCAACATTGCTTGGCTTGCATAGAGTGGCATAACATATAACAATTTAATATACAATTTAAACATATTTAACAATTACAATTTAACACATTTAACAATTTTAAATAACTGCATTTCTGTACTGCATCCTCAAATAAACACTTACTTTTTAATATCTTAATAGTTAGATTGTTGTTTAACTTGCAATTTTGATCCTATGTGGTTGGCAATGCAGTATGTTTCTTTTGCACCAAGCTTCTTTTTCCTCAATGCTCCTAATTTTTCTAAAAAGCTGTTAGTAAAATGACAGTCTCCAAGTAAATTAAAAGAGACTGAAAAAATTTCTGTGTGTGATTGTTAAAATAATATATTCATCCCTAATGACAATGTGAGAATAACAACTGTGCTTTGTCATTAGTCATACCTTGGAATCACACCTATCAGCCAATAACATTATGCACAAGTGTTATCCCCATCAACACTAGAGTACTGTAGAAATATTAACAGGTTAATCCTCACAGTGACACTTCCAACATGTGATTGGGAATTAACATTATTCCTATTCTACAGGGGAAGAATTGAAGCCACATTTCATCTAAAGCATGCTACATTAGAAGGTGCCACTGCTGGTGGCAGCAAAGCACTTCATGCAGACTACATTCACTGTGCTGGTAGTTAAGATAGCTTTAAGAGAATCAACTCACAGATGTCTAGAACATCTTCACTGTCAAGCAAAAAGATCAATGCTTTCTGAGCTACTGCATATGGAAAAATAAATATAGCAGCAATTACTCCTACATAGACAGAGAGTGATAGAGCCCCCCATTATCTGTAAGGTAATCACACCATTTAAGCAAATGCTAATTTCAGCAAGACTTGTTTAGATATTGATTTAATTTCTGAGTAATTATTCACTAATTACTTGGCTAATACACCTTCATAAGCAAAGTTTGAATTAGGCTTCTCTGGTTCTGCACAATTCTGTTGAGTGCCTACTGGTGTATTTCATAACTACAGCAGTAAGAACTGAGACTTCAGTGTTTTTCTAAGTGTATGTAAAGAATGAGACCTCACCAAAACCGGTTCCCTTGAAAACTTTGATGTTTCAGATCCACCTGTAAATGTTTTCTGTTGCAGATATACCTCTACCACATGAAAAAACAAACAAACAACAAAAAAACCCAAAACAAATCAAACAAACCAACCAAAAAACAGCGCCATATTTCATCATTGCCCTTAGGTAAGATGCTTATCAAGAACATGCACATACTGAAAGAAAGAAGGCAGAAGAAATTATTAGGAAATACACCCCAGTTAAATTACTTTAAGCTTAAACATATTCTGCTGTATCTTCTTCATGTGGCAAATAGCCATTTCAGGTACTACAAGGGCCAGGATGTAAAGTATTAAGTCTAAGTAATGGTTGGGGTCAGATACAGTCCCAATCACCCAGCAAGTCTGTAGTGACCAGGCAGAAATGTTCCCTGACAGGAAACTAAAACTGTTCTGAATCTACCCTAGATCATCTAGTGGTTCTACCTGTTTATGAAACAGGAAATGTATTTCCCATTCTGCTGACCAGAAGACAAAACTGTTTTACTTTAGAGAAGAGAGTGGCCACTCTAGCACATGTTGCACAAAGCAGAACACTGTTATACTGAGGGTAACATTAACATTGCAGGAAAAAAAACCAACAAACCAACAACTCACACACTCACACACTCACACACTCACACACTCACACACTCACACACTCACACACTCACACACTCACACACTCACACACTCA
>JAOEGS010002457.1:21445-32574 GCA_025447755.1 Corythornis vintsioides
CACACAAAAACCAACCAACCAACCAAGCAACCAACAGATTTAAATCCACATATCAGGCACAGGAAGACCTGGGATATCACTTTCATGTGATTCTGGATCTCTGGACTCAGCTTCAATACCCTGCATTTTTTAATAAAAATCCTAAATCTGTAAGAGCTAGGATTTTCAGGGTCTTGCTTCAAAACCTATGTAGATAGTTATTATCCAGAAAAAAAAATAAGGGGATGGAAATGTCAAAATATAGTCCAAGATCTCATCCTGGGACCCTTAAAAAATGATTGCACTTATATTATCCTATATAATTTAAATAAAATCAGATGTTTATTTGCTGACATGAAAGACAAGAAGGAATAAAGGATGTAAAAGAGACAGCATATGAAATGCCCATCCATGTGGCATTCTTACTGTACAGATTATTTGAAATTTAAAAAATAGCAAAAAAAGGAAAAAAAGATCCTAGAATACATTATTTTAGTGTTACCTGATCACACTGACTGATACTAGTCTGACAAATCCATCAGAAATACTTAAGAGGGATAGATAAAATTTCTTCTATATGTACTTCCATACATGCTTTTAAGGTTGCCCTAAGCCCTTCATGAAACTTAATGGTATCTTTTAATAGATCAAATAGGAAAGGGCTAAAACATGGAGAGCTTAAACGTGAAAATCTGTATTAATGATACATTAAGACTGCAGAGTTATATGAAATAAATCAGAAATACTTATTTCTCAAATATTCACTCCAATGACCTTGGCATAACATTATTTTTTGCTGTGTGCTACAACTCTACATACATAATTATATTACTATCCTAGGAATCACACCTTTTGAAATTTATGGCTTTCAAAGGCAATCTGAGTCCTTACCATTCCATTAATTTAGACTTCAGACTCATGTAATTATTATTTTATTTAGACCAGAAAGAAGGAAAATATCTTGACCTGCATTTGAAGAGACAAAATAGCCTGAGAGAGTAAGCTTTTACTGCAGGCTTTTACATTATTTCTGTTTTTAAAGGACAGTTAAAATATGGTCAAAGTAAACCCAAGGGAGGCATTATTATATGAACAGAGTCTGGAGAAGAACCAGTTGGCTTGATATCAGCTATGGTAAAATGCAACTAGATCTGGACAGGAGGATTTTACATGGAACATCTAGGTAGGTAGGAACATCTGGAAGTAGAAAAGACGATAAAAGGACTAATGAGATTGCCACACATTTTTCCTAGACAATGAGTACCATAGGTAAAAAATCTGAACTGCAGCAAGAGGAGCAAAAACTATTCACAAAAGTCATGACTCACAGAATGCTGAAAGTAAAATTTTGCTAGAGTTATTTTTAAAATTTAGTGTTTGTTTTGCTTTGGGGAGATGGGGAGAGGGGACAACTACAACAAAGAGATATTTTATCTCTGCACTGAAAAATGCATTCGGCCTTCTGAGCTGGCATATACTTCAGCCCTACCCTTCTTTGCTGTTCTCAAGAAAGCTACCATATGAGTAAAATCACAGAATCACAAAGCACTGACAACTGCCTGTCTCAACTCATTTACTTCTTTTTCCCTATTCTTCATATTTGAACTGTTCTTACTGCCCTTCTTTTCATCTTTTTCTTTAATAAACAGTATTTTCCTAAATTATTTTTCTGCAACTAATATCATTTTGCCAGACAAGAAGGTTTGGCAGCACTTTTTTGTATTAAAAAGAAACACTTCCCTTACTGAACTGAGACAACCACAGAGTTAATGACTCCATTGGTGAAGCAGGAATGATTAATGCTGACCAGAAGAAAGTCCTGAAATTATATCAGACTTGTGAATAAATAGATAACATTTCAATATAAATAAACCCATAATTTCTTCCTTTTTTAAAAAAGTTCTTCATAGAGCAAGGACACAATCTAAAAACTCTTCTGGTTTTTCAGTAATGTAATACTGGATATGATGAAGGGTTCAAGTTTATTATCCACATGAGATCCATAACCTATGAATACAGTACTGTTAAATAATGTCATTCTCCTCATAAAGTATATATTTTCCAGCTGGATGAAAGTTAAAATAGTTTGATATTTATGGTCTTGTGAGACTAAAGTGCAGATGGACGTAAAATTTGTCACAGAGCCCAGAAAAAAAAAAAGTCTCCTGGTGGCTATTGTCTACCACAGCAGTCACGTACAATTCAATATGTGCTCCATAGTATTTAGTTCTTCTAAAAACAGTGTCAGCAAAAATTTTGTGTCTCTTTCATGAACATTTCAAAAACTTTAATAAGGCTGAAATGTGAATGTTATTTAGCAAAAAAACTGTATCTCACCACTGAAGGATTAGCAAGTGGAGAGAACATCAGCAGAGCCATAGATAAGTAGACTACAGCAATACTTTTATTACATACATAACTGGATCAACATTTTACTAATGGGGTTACATTTCAAGCATTCAAGGAGCATCTATATACTGACATTTTGGGGTCTCACACAGTAAACACATATCGCTGATATTTCAAGTGATCTGCTGATGGTAGAGCTCAAGGGCACTGTCAAAATTCCGTACTACAATATTGTTGCCTGAAGGATGTCTCTCACTTTCAACTTTGGGAGCTTCCCAGAGAGTTCTTTCAGAGAGTTCCTTAGTCTTTGAAACATGAAAGATTTCTCAAAAATAAAAGCAATGCAAATTAGAAAAATGTATTAAGTTTTACTTAAAAAGCAACTGGTAGACCTTGGGAAAGCTGGTATGGTTTTATTCTTTTAGATATCCACCTCCTTGATCTCCAGTCTGGACTAGACCCCTAAAAGGACAAAAGTCATTCATACAAATATAGGACTACATAATAATACCTACCAAATTTACCTGAAAACCTCAGCTATCTTTCTCTTTTAAAAATCTTTATTATGTTATATAAACCAGACTGATTTAAAAGTTCTTAAGGGTAATGCTCTGGTGTATTCTCCCTACCGCAGTCCTCAGGTAGCTGAGTCAACACATTCCAGCCTGTGAACAATTTAGCTAGGCAACATGTTGCCTTAAGCTAAAAGGAAAGGCAAAATGCCAGAATTATTAGTCTTTCCTTATTAGTATTTCCGCTATTAGCCTCATTGTCAGAAAAGCATTCTGAAGTTAAACTGTATTAAAAAGACAAGTAAATAATTTGTTAAGTATTCTGTAATGAGTTTTTGTGAATCCTGGCAATATTTATTTTTTCTAATAAATAACATAGGGACTGTAGCAACAAATGAATAATACACGCACTGCAGGAGGGCTGCCTTCCATTGCTGATAAAGTTTAGGAGATACACTGAAAGTACAGCTGCCCCAGAACAATACTGTTGCTGCTCTATATGGTTGGAGAAGAAAAGGAAGGGTCAGAAGAGATACTCTGAGATAAATTATTCAGGTGCACACTAAAATCCTGAATCTGATATTAAACACTTCTTGGATTATTTGTAAGATTTCGTTTGAATAACAAAAGTAATGGCACTGTCTGAGATGACATCCCCATGCACTCTAAACAACAGTCCTTAAACTTCAAAAGAATTCTGAATCCTAGGAGAACCACTGGCTTGACTGTAGTTATTAACACATTTCAGAAAAATTACCAATTTATTGTAAAATATTTTTCCTCCATGAAGGCAAATGCAGAATGCAAGTTGAAAGCAAAAATATCATGGACTGGAAGTAAAAATGCTACTAGGCAGGACTGTGATCCTTTGCACACAAAAATGACTTCACTCATCCAAGAAATTTTAACTCAAGCTTGTATAGTCACTGCACTGAGTCAGGCATCAGACAATTTTTCTATTGAGAAATGCAGACAAATTATCAACAGTTATGTAGGCTTTTTAATTCTCTTCATCCTCCTCCCTGAAAATGAAAAAAAAAAAAAAAAAGGGGGGGGGGCACCAGAATATTGGAGAAATTTAAAAAAAAAGAAAAGGAAAAATAATTAAAGACCAAGAAAGGAACTAGTTTCTGAAAAAAACATAAATTACCTAATAGCTTGTAGTTTTGCTAACAGATGAATAAGAAGATATATAATTGACAGCTGACACAGACTGGACAGAATTAAGCAATAAAAAATACATATATATATTTAAAAGCTATATTACAAGAAGTAGAAAATACAGTTAAAAAAAAAAAATTGAATATACCTGAAAGGTGGGATGTCTAAAAAAAAAAAAAAAAAAATAAATCACCGAAACTGGGTATATTATTTCACAACTAGTTAAATGAGCATAAAACCAAAGTGCTGCTGAAAGGATCCGGCCACTATTCCCTCTAACCCCAATCATCCAAAAGATAATAATTCTGTGTAAGCAGATAAGAGAGTATTCATATCTTCTAATGTGGCCCTAGATGTGTGTTATGCTCTAGATCTACCATCTCCTGTGTTTGCTACCTTTTTCTTTAGAGGCTGGTGAGGATGCTGTGTAAGGTCTCACAGACCACATGCTCATTCCCCTGTCCCAGTACCTTACCTTACAGAACACCTTATCTCTTTGGAGAGCTAACAAAGCCAATTGGCCATCATCCTGACTAGTAACCACAAAATAATGTGTTAAGAGGCAAGCCACCTTTATACTGTTGTATTTGATAATAATAAATTTTATTTTGTCTTTTTTTCTCAAGACTAAGAACACAACAGACTTAACTTAGGTGTATAAGCAGCTACTGAAGTTAGAAGTAAAACTCATTCAGAAACAATACCTACATCATTGCATATATGGAAAACAGGTCCTCTGTTAACAGCAATGGCAGCGCAACAAATATACTGTGATTTATGATTACACCATACAATGAAGAAGGTGAAAGGAAGGAAAATGCCTCACTGAGACAGGCAAGTGAAACTGCAGTGGCATTTCTATCTTCAAATCTCTTCCCACAGCAAGTTTAATGGAAAAAACTAGAATAGCAGGAACATATAATCTCACCATCACCATCTAGAAGTTGTAAACCACAAACCTGGTCTCTTCCAGTCAGACAGCCTCAAGTAATGAAGGAAATTAAACTGTGCCCAGAGAAACATTGCCCTTGAGGGATAGGATGCTTAGATTGCTTTGTTTCTAGAGAAAAGACAGTTACCATTGTTGGCAGACGCACTATGTCATCACATGGATATGGTAGAATTTGTAATTTTATTTTGCATAGAGAGTCAAGGATAAAGACAGAGTGAAGGTAAGTGAGCAGTCCACAGATTTAGCCACAAGAACATGCATAAATCAGTTCAAGGCTCACAGGAGTAGTCTCCAGGCAAAACCAAAATATATAAAAATACCTCTCAAACCATGGTAAAATTTCTTACTTATATTAGTACTTTCAAGCTGCACAGGACAAGTCAACCTGCTTTTAAATGACAGTTTCAATAAAAAGCATCGTACTTCTATATGAAAGATCATCTTAACAAGCATTCGGACTGAATCAGCCTGAGATTTTAGATGTTCATAAATTGCTGTTGCAGTGTGAGCAACATGACTATCCAATGTCTAAAAAAAAAGAAGTTTCCTTCAGATATAAAAGAAGGGATTTCATTGATTTTACAGTTCTCGGTGTTACATATAACAACCAGAGAAAGCCAATAAAAAGGACATTCTCTCCAACCATTCTGTCCTTATTATAAGGTCTAATTCAAACACCCTCTGTGCTGGGATAAGAAATGAAAATAGTGTACTAGAAGAGCTTCACAAGCTATTCAAAGCAAGCAGAGATTATTTAACTTATTTTCATTGCAGGATTTATAAATTTATGTTCCTGGTCACAACACAGATTAAGGAAGAGGTATAAATAAAAATACTAGTTACATTTTATTTCCCAGTGCTACTCTGTACCACTTATCCATCTCCCATCCATAGAACTAGAAATGTTATGGGAAGAGTGGGAGAAAGCTGAATAAACCCCACCAGCAACAATAACAGAACAATTTAAAGATTTGTTTATATTTTACTCAGCATTCACAGATTCACAGATATTAGGGGTTGGAAGGGACCTAGAAGATCATCTAGTCCAACCCCCCTGCCTGAGCATTGCTTGATGTATCCTTTTCATAGACTCTAAATGTCAGAATTTTAACTGTTTCCAGCCACTCATCACTGTACGGCTAGAAGTCATAGAGAACAAAGATTCTTCACAGTTGATTTAGCTATGGCTTGTTCTGTTCAGTTATGTGATGTCATGTCATGTTCACTCCTTAGTAGAACTCCTCCAGGTTAAAAATTACCTTCTTTGAAAATGTTCTTCCTTGTTAACGGTATTTGAAATTTCTTCCTTCTTCCAATTTTTCCATCTAAAAGCACCATTACATGTTCTTTTTTACACTGGCTTGTAGAATTTGTCATAATTACTCCCTGAAAACTTCTTGTCACGATTTTTTTTTTCCACAAGATTCAGTAATTTCCTACAATCTACTGACTCTCTCTGCACATAACTGAAAACTGAGCAGTACAATATAGATGCAACTGAATGCAAAATATAACAATCAGAAAAGAAATATTGTCACTCTAGCTTAATTTCAACTTTAGGTCTTTCATAAAGACATCTGGAAGTATGAGGGGTTTTTTTTTGATTTTTTTTCCAGCTTACTTCCAGTACATCTGATAAAGTACCAAGAAATTCCCCATTCTCTCTTCGAAGTTTTAGATAGTATTAGTATGATCTCTCTCCAGGAGGAAAAAAAATAAATACAATTCTGCTACTATTGTTAATGAAATCTCTTCCACTGTTGGAGTGAGCAGTATAACCCGAAGACAAGAAGATGACAGAAGCAATCAGTCAGATGCTGTCATGTCTTTCTGATAGTGCTCTTGCAAATCCAGTGGTGACAGAGAGGGCTTCCTTGCAGAACACCACAGCAGCAGATGAAGGTGGCCAGTTGTTCTGGTTCAAGTGGACCACAGAAAACTGCATTCATAATACTGAAAAAGTAGCAGTAAAACAAAGCTGTTCCAGGCTACTCTAAGACCCAGAAGCTCTCAGCAACCCTGCATACTTAAATATTTAAAACAGCAGCTGCTTTTCCAAGCCAGTGTTTGCCAGTCCTGAGGGTACAAATTTGTCCCTTGACTATCCTAATTCTTGTCTCTACTCTCTACAGTAAGGCTTACCTCTGTTAAGCTTATTACTTCGGAAAAGGGCTGTAGATATCTAAACGTCTTGTAGAGGAGCATATGGAAGTTATCGGAACTCTCAGCACCTTCTCTTTCAGAATGCCCTTTAATATCATACTCTCTAAATAATCCATTGCTAGCTCAAAGCAACTGCCCTTACTCTGCAGTTATGTGGTGAAAATAATAATTACTTCAAAGGTTTAAAGAAGAGAATAGTAATTTATCTGAAAGCTGTGTACATTGATGCACATTTGAATGGAGTAAAAAAAAAAAAAAAAAAAGGAAAAGGAAAACAGCTCAACAGTTTATTTCCTCCTCAATTTTATGCACACCCAAAAGATCAGCTGTGCCTGGGAGAATATGTGGATGTGCAAGGAGCATTTGGAGTTCAAGTTTTAGAGCATGCAGCTGTCTCTTTTATCTTCTGCATATCCTTTCATTTGATCTTGTTCTTAAATTTTAAAGATTAAAAAATAAATAAATAAATTCAAACCCTGAAACTTAAAAACTCTGTAACTTTTCCCTAAAGTCCCACTCACACAGCTATTTTCTGAAGGAAAGAATAATTTGCTTAAGTCTCTCTATTTATGTGGAGGATGGGTATGAGTGATTTTTACCATATTGTTCTTCCCAGTAATGAAATTACATCTTTCTTGTCAGTTATAGTTGAGTCTACTAATATCAAACTGTGCTCACGTATCAGATATAGGACTTTTATTCTTTCTATCCAGTGTAGTGTCAGTATTTTAAATACTGTAACAGTGTAATTTATTATGCTTTCTTAAGATGCCTGGTTCCCAATTAATATGTAGCACCTGTAAATGAGAGTTCAATCATTCTGAATTATGAACACAATGCACAGAAGGTGCAAGAACCTTATATTAACCCTCAAAAATTGATATTAAAGATGTTGGAAAATTACAATACAAGAGGGAGAATCCCAACATTGACAGAAATATTTCTCAATATAAATGGCACCTCAGGTCCATTTTTAAAGAGAATTGTTATTTGCTAGATCTTCCAGTGTATCCACTGGTGAACTTTTGAGGTACATAAGGAAGAATGCGTCCATCAGAAAATTTCTTAACTGACTTGAATTTATCTTTCTCCTTAGCCTTTCACAATCACTTGTAAGTAGAAATGTGCAGAAATCTTTTACAGCAATATCATATGTACTATGAGACTTCATAGAATAGATGTAAAACAGCCTCACATGGCTTCTCATTCACACCCTAAAAGGTGTGAAGGATGAAAAGATTAATTAGGTGAAAAATAGAGGAAAAAATAATAACCTTGTTGATCTTATTTCAGAATATACCTTTGTAAAGTGATGCACATCAAGATTTTACCTTCTAATTGTAAGTCAGAAGGTACTTCCCTATGTTTAACTGCAGTGGCAGTCAAAGTGGATCAGATTATATACCTTTTACAACAGTCAACACTAAGATATAAATTCCTCATTGACATGTCACGGTCAACAATGTCTTCTCTGTATCATTAATGTTTTGATTAATATGAGTTTTAGGTATCATTTGCCATGAGTACTCACAGTATCACTCAGGTTATATACTTTTTTTTTTTCCTGTGTACCAAGTATCTTAAAGTACTGGTTCAGCCTATTAGCACATACATTCTTCCTTCACTTTGTCTTTTTTGGTCTGTTTTGATAGTAATACATAATTAAATTCATTCTTCTGTTGCTTGGATTTTATCCTATGCACCTTAGACTAGCCTGTCTTAGATTCTGTACTCAGCTTTTCTGAGCTGATTCAGTCAGATAAGGGCCTTTGTTTGATCTCTGCTTCCCTCAGCAAAGTGGGACCTTTCTAACCTCTGTTTCATACATAGTATGAAATGTGAATTCACCCAATAATTTGAAAATCATTTAATACTGTCAAAATGGATATTCAAGGCTGCATACGCCACCTGTCTTGACTGATTCCAGCATGCAGGACTCACTGCATATAACGTGCTGAAGCTCCCACATGCTGTTACCCTCTCACATGCTTCTTCCGGACTTTATGCACATAAATCACAAAGCAAGAAAATCGTATTTATAATAGTACAATAAAAAAATGACTCTTTGTACCACATCAGAGTTAAAGAAAGGTAAATTTAATATTGTCCAGAAAGCAAGTACTGAAATGTAGGGAGAACAAATGCATATACTTTCAGGAGATATTCCTATGTTCATAGTAAAAATGTGATATAATCATAATAAATATTCATATATTCAAAATAATCCTAACTGCTCTACTGAAACCTTTATTTTCCTATATGGAGGCATATGGCAAACTACCTATTGGAAGAACAGAAATAATTTAAACAATATGCTTTAATAAAACTGTCTTTCATGTGGAAAACTTGAGGAGACGTTCTTATGATAGTCTCAGAAAGATGGTGGACATAACTGAAATATTATTGTTCATGATCTTTCATTATGAAGCTCCTTGCTGGCTTATATACGGCAATGTAATGCAAAAAATCTATCATGATGAAGAGAATGTCATATGTAATTCTTCAGAGATGTAAAAATCAAGATTAAGGTATCCTAAATATTTGTCTCCCTAATGGAGGGCGAGTGATTAAGCACTGTGATCTTAGCTCTCTAGAAGTTAGAGGAGTGACCATCCACTGTCATCAGCTATTTTGTTAATGGATGCTACTGTCCCTTAAAAATCACATAAAGTTAATTGTTATAATAATGTAGTATTAACATACTTATAACACATTCTTACGAAAAAGCTAGTCAGCTCCAATTTTTCCAGCTGAGCATTACTCAGTTCACACATTCACAAAGTGATACTGCTTTCTGTGCCGAATCATAAATTCCTGCCAAGTTGGAGCCATAACAGTTACATGTGGCTGATATTCAGAACTCCCAGAACACTGGCTAAAGTGACAAGGTAGTAAAATCCTTACTTACATTTCACTGGCTCTGTGTAGAAAAAAAAAAAAGCAGAATCCTATTTTTAAATACATCATCTAACTCAGAAATAACTATTTAAAATTAAACCAACAAGTCTTTAGTTAAAATTCAGCATTATAATATTTTTTTCTACCCTCCCCCTGAATGCATTCCCAACGACATTAGCTGTCAGTCATATACAAATATAGAATAGATGCAACCTTAATGTAGAAGGTAATGTGTGTCTTTGGACCACTTTTTAACATACCCTTGAGCACTAAGTTGATTTATTAATTCCAGTTATGTCATTATAATTACAAACTTGACTTATTTTCCTAATTCTCTCTCTGTAGGAGCAAATATGTCTATGTAGGATTTATCTTACAAGTTCCCATTTACAAATAGGTTAACCAAAAAAAGCCACTTCCAGGGGACTGTAGTGAACATCAAATACCCTCACAATGACTGTACTTTTGTAAGAGTTATTAGCAATGATGATAAGCAGATTGTGATCAAGTAGACTCTCATTTTAACACACAGTTATAATACAAAGGATATTAAATGGATTGCTAAAGCAAAAGCTAAACGCAATAAATTCCTCTATGGTTACAGAAGTTAGACTGTTCAGTTATAAGACACTTTACAAGTATATATAAGCATTACACTACAGGACAGAACAGACGGAGTTGGTGAGAATTATGGAGGTGTAGAAATAAGACAGATAAGCCTGAAGACAGGGAATTAATACTCAGCAATAACTTACACGAGTTTTCTGAATCTTCAGTTTAAAATGCCTATTTTTTTTTTTCTCTTCACAGTCATTTGGCCATGATCAAACTTGAGGGGGAAAAGACCTGCATGGCAATTTGGCAATCCCATGTACCAACTACACAGAAATACAAATCACTGTCAAGGACAGAGGAGATTTTGCACATAGATTTAACCACCAGTCCTAAAACAATAGACTGAATGCATAACCAACTTGCAGCATAGTAAGTCTTATTCCAGTACAATCTTTGTTAGTATTTCAAAGGGGATGTTCATAAATTCATAGATTCATAGATATTAGGGGTTGGAAGGGACCTAGAAGATCATCTAGTCCAACCTCCCTGCCCGAGCAGGA
>JAOEGS010002458.1:0-34602 GCA_025447755.1 Corythornis vintsioides
GGCCACACTTCTCTTGATGCAGCCCAGGATACAATTGGCCTTCTTGGCTGCAATTGCACACTGTTGGCTCATGTCCATCTTCTCATCCAGAAACAGCCTCAAGTCCTTTTCTGCAGAGCTGCTTTCCAGCACCTCATCTCCCAGCCTGTATTGGTAGTGAGGGTTGTTCCAACCCAGGTGCAGCACCCTGCATTTAGACTGTTCCTTAATTTAACTGATTGAGATCTGAATTAATTAGGAAATTTATCCTTTAGCATATGCGGAATGACAATCCTTTCCCCATTTTTCATATGTCTGAGCTCTTAAAATGATAATCTTCTACATGCACGTATGCATGCAGTGTGTGCTGTTATGAGGCCAGACAGTTGGGGTTTTTTTTGTCCTCTACCCTGTTTAGATTGTTTCTATGTTTTTAAACACAAACATTCTTCTGAAGCTTCTGCAATCAATAAGAAGTTGCTTTCTATTAACTGAAACAATATATAAGTGGGTATAATCTGAGCACAATACATCCAGCCAGCAGCAATTAAAAAGCAAAGTATTGTTTACCACAATAAAGTGGCTAGTGCCTGTGGTATCCATTCAGCTTGTATTTATTCAAGTGGTATTAAGAACATTTTAACAAAAAGCAAACTTGAAAGGCCAAAGAGGAGAGAGTAAGAACGACTATAGACTTGGGAGAGGAAGGGAAGAAAAAAGGCTGACAAAAGCTAGGGAAGGGAAACAGGAGATGAAGACTTCCAAAAAGGGAGAGGAGACAGAATAAGATGGATGACAAGGAAAAAGAAGGTGAATGAGGAACAAATAATAGAATTATGTGTATATTTTAAATAGTCTTTGCCATGTCATTTTTAATTCTGACATTTTTGTCAGTAGGTACACAGAAGCAGGCTTCGATTACACAGAATGGAGAATGAGTCAATGAATGCTTAAAAATGTCAGTTAATGTTATTTTTTGCTATAGATTTATAAAATGCTGAGGTTTTATGTGTAAAAAAAAAAAGCATCAAAGTAACATATATTAGAATGAATTAGAATTAATTAATATGGAGACTGTATTTTTTGAGAGATTTATATTTCAAGATGCTTCTCCTAGTGTATGGTTCTCTCCCTAATACTGCTTCCTCACTTTGCTCACCCTAGGATTTTGTCATTGTTTCACTGTTTTCTCACACACTTCTATTTCTTCTTTGCTTTTGACAGCTTTTTTTAGTGGCAGATCCCAGGCAAGAAACTCAACAGGCTTATTAACTCACGTTCTTTGCTAGGATTTACTTTGGATGCAGGGAATCAGCAGATAGACATGTTGATCAGGGCATGTGATAAGTGGACCTCTGTATTCTCCCATGTGTAGAAGTGGCTTCAGTGAAAAAGCATGTGTAGTCCTGAAGGTGAATAAAAGTGTGAATTTACTAGAAGGTTTGTCAGAAATAATGGTAGGGAACCGCTGCTGAAGTGGCATTTACTGATTTCTTTTCCACATGAACTCCCTTTTGAATGTTTTGAAGGAGAAAAGTTGTGTTCTCTGCTTTCATAATTGTTGAAGCTTGTTCTTGATGAGGAGATTTATGAGCTCTTTGTACCTATTAGTTATTAATTCAACTGATCAGAAAATAATCATGCATGTGTACTCCTTTCTATTATATTCTGTGGGGAGTTTATTCTGCAATATGTTGGTACAATATGATTATATTTTTGAGATTACAAACAAATTCCTCTATTTCACATTAGTGGTACTACCAAATGTCAATTATTTAAGCACATAGTTACTTAAATAATTACAGTTAACTGATTTTGTAAGTTTTGTTCTAACACTATCCTTTTGTAAGGTGACAAGAAGGGCTTATATCAGTGCATAAGTTCTGGAAATAAATTTTGTGCATGATCTCCTATAGAAATTATACTTTTTTTTTTTTGAACACCAGGTTTAGAATGCACCAGCATGTTAGGAAATAAATTAATAATAGGTATCCTGCTCAGCATTAAAATTTTTATTAATTGTTGTATGAGATATACTTACTAAAAAATAATCACCATATCTGTGGTTAAAGTTCAAAAGACTTCCAAAATGCTTATCTGTTCAAGTGAATTAGGTACTTTGTGTAGAATTGCATCATAATGCACTGTGGTGCCTATTCGAGCCTTACCTGTGTAAACAATGTTCAGCTAAGATCTAACTAGATGTTTATCAGTATGTTTTGCTATTAGTACTAGGGGTTGTGAATATTCTTTACCCATCATGTAAAGTGATGATCCTGTGACAGTAGGTCACAGAAATCTTGTTTTTCAGAGCTAGAAGAAACAATATTTTTTTAAATACTAAGAAGTTCTCAATTAGTTGCTAAGGTACTGACTGTGTTGAGAAAAAAACTTATTTTGGCCCTACTAGAAAGGTTGAACTTTTGTTTTATTTTGGCAAGTTGTTATGGTCATTTAAAAAATCAGATGGAGTCATATAATAAAAATGAGACAGTATCTGTTAACAGAAAGTTACCCCTGGAAAATCAATTTAGCTGAAATAATTGTTAATACAGTATCAAGATTGAGGTTCAGAGAGGGAAACAATTGACCTTCATTTGTACATGTAAGACTTGAGACTTTGGGAGAAGTAGGTTTGTTTTCCTTTTGTTTTTGGTATTTTTGTCTGGTTTGGGTTTTTTGTTTGTTTGTTGTTGTTTTGGTTTTTTTTCTTAATGGATCCACATTCTGTAAAGTGCCAGTTTTATCTAGAATTGTAGATAATTACATCTTTAGAGCACCTCAATTTTTTTTTTTTAGGTTAAGACTGTAGGTCAAAAATAATTGTGATTAATAGGAACAGGATAGATTTCTTTGTTTCCTTGCCAATTTTGCTTCTTGGGCTTACCTAAATATTCCCTGACTGACTCTTAGCTTAGTTCCAACTAAATAGAAACTGCTTGTTGACCAGTATGTTGGAGTATATCAGATTTTAACTCTCATTCTGGGTCTATGCTTCTCGAGGAAATGAGGACTTGCTTCTGAAATTTGATTTTATTTCTTTATAAAGGTTGTTATTTGAAGGTACTCTAGACTCTTAGAATTTGAAAATACTTTAGTGGGCAGAGTGAGACAGAATTAAGCAATAAATTCAAAGTGCTATGTTATTGACATTAGGCATGCAGACTGAGGTTTTTCAGAGCGATTTAGGCAACATAGATATATAGCCCCTATAAAATGTAATGGAAACTGCACAGTTTCAACTCCAGCACAGTTTTGAAAGTCTCTACTGTAGCAGCTTTATTACAGTATTTTGAAGCAATTTTACAATCCTTTTGTTTCCTTTTGCTGCAGTTGATCACAAACTTTTCCAGGGAAGTTGTGATTGGCTTCAACATTTTCATATCCTTCTAAAGTCCAAGTAAATTTCAAATATAAAAATACATGATTTCTGAAATGCTGTGGCTTTAATAAAAGTAAGAGACATGGGTCGAAATAGAAAAAAAAGGTCATGACCTAGGTTAACCATGCTTTTGTTAATTTAAGTTTATTTTAGCAGGCAGGGCCTCACTGGAATGGAGACTGGAGAAATTCACTAGGTTTTTTTTGAATGGGTCATATTTTCTGTAACTTTCATTCTGGTCTGCTTTCTTCCTGTTGTCATCTCCTTGGTCTCAAGAAAGACTACCTGATGTTTATGTAAACCTGATGACAGAATTTGGACAAACAGGAAAGTAAGGAAATCACTATGCTCTTAGTTCTAGAAGCCAGGCAAATACAAGCCATATTTCAGGCAACATTTGGCTTTAATAATTGTTCTTCAAAGGCAATGGACATTGCCCAGACAGAAAGCAGCATTCATAGGGAAAGAATCAGAAAAGTGGAGAAGGTATATTCAATCCTTTGAGATTTATTTGTGCAAAAGTTAGCTTAAATGGAAAACAGAAACTACATACTGTTGTATAATTTTTTTTAATGGTTATAGCTTAGCCAAATCCCTGAGGAAAAAATTCTTAAAGAAATAAGCAACAAAAGAAATAAAATGAAGACAAAATAGTCTCAAGTGCTTTGTAAAACAGTCTTGAAGACTCTCCAGATAGTACATCTGTTGTTGAATGATGGAAAAGTACATGATAAACAAACAAATAGCAGTGCCACTGACATGAAAGAATACCTTTTCAGATAGTCAAGATAAAGTTGTGAAACATAATAATAACTACCTCTTGTGTCTGTAGAACTTAGTGCTTTACAGGATAAACCAAAGAACTACCAGAATCCATTTGAAGGTGAAGAAAGCAAATGTATAGTCGCAATTTATTCAAGGTTGTGTAGTAGAGCCCTAACACAGCTGGAAATTGAATCAAAGTCTCTTATGACTTGTGCCTTATTTGATAGGTCAAATATTTCCAAGACTTAGTGATGTAAAGCTCTGTCAGTTTTTTTGTGTGTCTTCTTACTGCCATTTTCTTGGAAGATTAGAGAGCTCCTGGAGACACAATGCACAAGTGTTTTGTTTTCTACTATCATGAAACCATGCAAAATTATTAGGCTTAGAATTGAACCTAGATGGTATTATATGATTAGTAATTTATGTATATAGAAACTGCCCATTTCCTGTTTCAATTATTTTAGCACAGTGACAGTAAGACTAGTCCAGTGTATGAGTGCTGGATATTTAAACCTGGGAATTAACTGAGTTAGTATTTGCTATCTTTGCTGAGTAACATGTAGACAGGCGTAGTTAAGTGACAAGCCCAGAATGTTATATCAAGGTTTATTTCTTCACTGTACAATAAAATTTCTAGACAGCTTGCCAAAATCCCAGAGAAATAAAGCCATAAAACTCCTCTAGTCAACAGTTTAGGCTTGGAGTGACAATGCCAGTAGTCTGCTAAGTGTTAGGGCTTCCTGTGAGATGCATGTGTTCAACAACCATTGTTTTAAGTTTCTGACTTCAGACATACTTTTGTAATTGTCTGTGGAAGGAGAGAAGATATGATTAGTCTTTTCCTGACTCACAATTTAGATTCAGTTGATAGCTTACCCAACAACTGGAGAGGAAGGACCCAGATTTAAGTACTTTCTTCCCTGTTTCCATTTTTATCTCCTGTGCCTGTGAGAGTGCAAAGGTGCCTGCCAGTGCAACCGTTTTATCTCCCTTTTTTAAGCTCCTTCTTCGTATGCATTCACTAAAACAGGACTAGATTCTGGTCTCCTGGAGAATGCCTTCCGGAGTCAGCAAGCACAGACTTCTTTTTTTGCTTCAGGTATTTTTGTTTCAGAATGAGATTAACAGGAAAGATTAAGAGCGTGGGTGCAAGTTGTATGTATGGAAGTTGAAAGTATGCACATTGAGCATGAGGAGTTAGGTACCTGTAATTTGTGTGCAAATTATAAAGGAAATCTGAATGCATCTGCCTTGTTGATGGAGGCTTGATTACGTAGGGACTTTATGTGCTTTTGAATAAGGAAAAGTCTGAATCATATTTTAAAGTTTTAGATGTGTAAGGATCTCATATTGAGAATCTTTAGTTGGTTTTTTTCCCTCCACATGTGAATTTGCTGGATAAATATGTCTTGAAAAGTTGGATCCTGTTACTTTGACAAGTTGCATATGTACAATAACTACCTGCTGCCTAGTCTATTATTTTAGTACTGCTTCTAATGGTTTGTACATTGAGTAGCTGATCTTGCTGATGTAAAGGAGGAAAGATATGCAGATGGGAATGTATGCAGTTTGTGAGTGTAGAAACCCATATTTTCAAAGTTGCTTGGAAAGTATGTGCATTCTGCCAGCAGTGATGTGCTAATATTCAATAATAATGAGTCATCACAAATTAACTGATTCAATATTGTGGAACTCATGCTACAAAAAAATTTGCTCTTCTCTACCATGAAAATGGAAACTGCCTGTTAGGAATGGAGGAAGGCAATGGTTAGATTTTATTATTATGAGTAATGAAAGCTGAATGACCTGATTCACTGACAGTCTGCTCATCCCAAATTTTTAGCATGTTGGTAGGAATTAGTACTTTTATTACTTATCAAGATTTAAAAGGACAAGCATAATAACTCCATATTCAGTGAAATTACTCCTTCGGGAGATTATGTCAGAGTAATTTTAAACAACAAGGAAAATAATTGTAACCATAGTCTGCTGTCTCATTTGAGATGAGATATATGAAACATGTAAATTAAAAGAATGAGTTAAGATGTTAATGTCAATGTTATGTTGTGAATACGTACCCTGAAATGTAATTTTTTTTATTGTTTTTAAAAGTCAAAGTTTAGACTCATGGCCATCCTCTATCACAGAATTGCAGAATATTAGGGGTTGGAAGGGACCTAGAAGATCATCTAGTCCAACCCCCCCTGCCAGAGCAGGATTACCTAGACCAAGTCACACAGGAACAGATTTTTCAACTGCTTGAACCAGCTCCTTTTAAGGTCAAAGTGTTTATCAAAACAACTGACCTTTTTTGTTTAGTATTGACTCATTAGTGTTGCTTTAAATACTTTTTTCCTGACAATTATTTTATTGAAAACCAAAAAGTTCTGTTTAAATCCTGAGAGAACATCAGGATAGCATGTTATGCTTTTTCACTGCTTGTACTTGCCATTCTTTTGTGTATGTTATTATGGAAGGTACATAGAAATTTTATTATTTATGTCAATATTAAGACAATATTAAAGCAAGATATTTAAATACAGCTCTCAGCTGTTCAGACTGTGATTTGATACTTCAGTTTTAAGTTCTATGCATAATATTACATTTCTAGAGATTTAGTTATGAAAAAGTACTAATCTGATGTAATCTCTAACAGAATAAATCCAAATTGGTCAACCAGAACTTGGTCACTTTTGGTTAAAATCATTCAACCATATTATTTTTATTTGTCTAGAGCTGTGGTAGAGGTTTGACTTTAATGTACATGTTAGCTATAGCTTGAGAAGTACATCCACATTATGCAGCATCTTACATCTACACTCCATTCGCAGTGTTGTTTGTTTGACTTGAATAATCTTGCAAGAATACTGTGCTTAATAACTGTACTTGCCACAGTTAAAATGTATCATGGATAGCTATATCTGCGGGATTCCTGGAATGGATTCTCTTCTCTGAATATAGCAGATGTGAAAACTGGGTTGGTAGTAGTAAGTTTCTGGTGACATCATCACTGTCAGGTAAAGCATCTCTAGATATAGAGATACCGTTTGAATTTGACCTTGATATAAGATATATGAAGGAAATTAATTTCATTTTGTTGCTTGTATCTTTATGTAACCCTGTAAAGTCTGTGGCTCTGGATATGCTCTATTTGCTTTTATGTTATCACATAAGATACAAGCGGTTTCAAATCATTGTGTCAATGCTAGTGAATTAACACATGGTATTCAAATGGGGTGTGATGGTTTTGAAACACAGTAGTATGATGTGTTGTTTTAAGATACCTGAAAAATAACAAGTTGCTCTTAAGGTGGGAGTTTCTGGAAGAAGTGGGGAACTCTGTGATTCTGTAATTCCTTTGCATTCGGCAGTGTATTGGGGAAAACCTGAAGCAGAAGTGTCCCACTTGGGAGATGACTACAGAGTCAAGGATCTAGTGGCAAGAGATCTTGTGTATGTGTGCAGCTACCTAAAGAAAGTGCCGTCTAATTAACTCCTGCATGGATTTGGCCCTCATGAAGTATCTTGAGGTGCTCTATCAGCCTGGGCACAGGAGACTCACACTGCTCATACTGCAGCATGAGCCCAGCCTTGACATGAGTGAGCTCATAAGCAGACCCAGAGCTGTAAACTAGCTCTCTTGCCCTGCCTGCCTATTGGAAGATCCATAGGGAGGAATATTTGTTCTTTTGGTGTTTACAAAATGGAATCTCAATCAGTACCACTGATAAATATGAACAAGCATATATTCTTCAACGAGGAAACAGATTTCTAGAGTCCATAGGCCACATTTCTAGCATGCTGGAAAGTAAATGAGTTGAATGTAGGTCTACTCAGCATTCATAAACATTAATATGCTAATGCACGCAGACCAAAGTGTGTCAATATGAGGAGAACAAAGTTGTGATGTAGCAACATCACATCAAATTACTTCTTACTTTTTCTGTAGATACTAAGGGACCTAGCTAATTTTCAGCTTTTGCTCTGTCCCCACTGATGTACAAAATACAAATTTTTGAAAATGCAGAAGTCATGAAAGAGACCCCCAATCTTGCCTGTCTCCCCCACTGCAGCCCCTGCATTGAAACTGCAACAGTGCAGCTCTGAAAGCAGTAAAAATCTGTACATCTAAGGAGCAACATTTAGCCTTAACTAAATGACTGCTTATTTAAATACCCTCTGTATCATCCTGGGGACTGACTCTTTTTAAAGGATCTGCTCCACTGGAGATGATAGCATGGATTAGGATTACATGGTTGTAAAATCGGTGTAAATGGGATCAGAAGCAGATCCATTAACTCTAATTAGAGAGTGTAGTGTGATCTTCTTTCATTGCACTGTACACAGACTGTATGGCTGTTATTCAATGTGACAGACGCTTGTTTTCTGGCACTTAATTTGCACATAGAATTAATGGTAATGTATCCAAGAACTGATATTGCTACTATACAGCATTAGCATAGAGTGCTCTGTCTCCAGCTTCTGCTCAGAAAAGTATTCCAAAAAAAGACAAAACAGCTCAGAGTCAGTGGAATAATGGTATTTTCTGTCTTCTATAGTGAACCATTTTAGCCCAATGTGTCAAAAATAGACATTATTAATTACTTTTTATGGTAGTGGAAACTGTTTTCAACAGATCACATATTTCTATCTGTGTATAATATTTGTGCCTCCTGTAAGCAGGAAAATTCTGTAGATTTTTACCTGCCTTTATACCTTTCACTATCTGACTAACCCCCAAGGTTTAATAGCTGGTAGACATCTGTAGGCAAAAGTAAGAGATACAAGTTCATCAAGTATCTGTATCATTCTTCCAACATGTGGCAACATGAGTGCCTCTTCACCATCTGTTATTTTTGTGAGGATTTTATTATGTAAATGGCAGTACACACTGTGCTCTCTAAACAAAGGAAAATTATTCCCCTTACAGTATGTTGTGACTGCCAGGCTTCTGTGTCAGACCTGAAACAAATAATGCAAACAACAGAGAAAAGGCAGACAGAATATCCTGAGTTCTTCTACTTATCCTTCTAAAAGGAAGCAAACATGTTAATGAAGAATTTTTTTCTTACATATATTGTGATTCATAAAGACATGTAATTAATGAAATAGGAAATGGCAAATGGATGAAACTAAATTAAGGTGAGTTTTGAAGGCTTAAAATAGGTTAAAGAGGCAGTCCTGCAAAATTATAGAGTCCTAAAACTGTCTGGTCTCACTGAGAGTCAAAAATATAAATTTGGGTCCCTAAATCATCTGCAATAAAATATTGTTGTGGGATAGTGTGCCCTACATCCTGGTTTAATTTTTTTTATTAAAATTACCAATTCAAATTGAAATGTAATTATCTTAACTGGCATATTTTTGGCAGCCGTGATGAGGAAAAAAGACCACAATTCCTATGGTACACTGGATCAAGTAAAAACCCATAGGAGTTCTAACACTAGCCTTTAATCAAAGTCTACAAGGCACAAAGGCTTTGAGCTGATCTATGCCAAACCATGTTGGACAGCATGGCACTGCCTAGAGCATCCTTCTGGTGGCATTTAAAGCACCTGGTACCCGAGGAAAATAAATTGTGTCCAAGGCTATAAATTCTGGTTTCCTTATACCCATCTACCAACCAAAGGTAGCTGCTCTGATAGCAGTTTAACACTTCATAGGAAAGAAAATGCACCATTAATTTTATTAATGTATTTAATGTGACACCCAAGTGATTAACTGCATATACCCTCTTCCTCAAGTATTTCATGTGGTTTAATATAATTAGATTATTGTTGTGTTCATTCATTTAACTCAAATCTTAATTTGATAGTTGGAAAAGGTATGCACTGGGGGTTATTTGTTATTCCTAGTGAATTTAAATAGTAACTGAAGTCAGTGCCAGACTTGACCAAACTGATGGTTTAAGAGTGTTTGGCTACTTCCTGCAAGGTTTTCTGTCTTTTCTTACACTGGTATTTGTCAGCTTTTCCTGATTTAATTATGATTAAGTGCTGAACTTTACAGATAACCAACTGCAGGTATTGCTGTATTGATTACTTGGCTTTATGAATGTGTTAAATTTTGAGGTTGCAACAGGAACATATTTTATAATAAAGCCCCTAATATCTGGAGAGCTCCACCATGAATGTATCAAGCAGCTCATCTGTAGAAGATATTCCTTTTCTTTCAATTTATCACCCCCCACCCCCCCCCGTTCATTAATTTAAATCTGATTTTCTTAAGGATACTTCTGATATGTATTCATGCTGAAAGACAAATCTGTGTTACTATTTAAAAGGTGGCAGCAGGAGAACAGAATGTTGCTACCACTTACACCTGTAAGCTCAAGTACTACAACTGACTCTTTAGGGTTTTGGTGTTTGGTGGCTTTGTTGTTTGTTTGGATTTTTTTTTTTTCTCATGCCCTTAAAATAAAAATCTGTCATTTCTGTTAGTGTTGGTTGTCATGTTTTGTTTCCAGAGTTAGAAATCAAAGGTAGCCATACTCCAGTTCTTCCAGGTAAGCAATTTGTTCCATGATTGCAAATATGATACAAGCTCGTCTTCATCATTGAAGATGTCAGAAACAGTTTGAAATAAATTTAAATATTGAGGAATATTACTATGTCATAACCTTGCCCTCTCATAGTGCATGACAAGAATTCAGACATCAGTTAAAGCTAATTTTTATGTAGATGGTCATCAAAGCAGCCTAACATCTTTGTGATGAATCCATCTTCCTCTTATTCTATGAACAGTGATATTTTCTTAAGTATCTTGGATAAAGCTTTTAATTTTGTGTCTAGCTTACCGCCATTTGAAGTTTATTATTCTTTCCACAGGGACTTGTGCAGATGTGAAGTTCTTACTTACAGTTACAGTTTAATTCAGTTTTATGCTATAGAATTCCTCTCGTTTCTCCACCATAGATTGTTTTAAATATACATGCATATATGATATTAATAATTATTCTATTTATTCTGAAAGTTAGATGTCATTCAAACAGG
Organism: Corythornis vintsioides; assembly: GCA_025447755.1. Taxonomy (NCBI): domain Eukaryota; kingdom Metazoa; phylum Chordata; class Aves; order Coraciiformes; family Alcedinidae; genus Corythornis; species Corythornis vintsioides. The sequence continues at coordinate 11,119 of JAOEGS010002458.1, forward strand.
AATGTCTTTATTCCTTCTTTTGAGTTACAACTTGTTATATATAACTAATTAATCATCCCAATGTAATATCATTTTTTTCTACCAGTTTGTATATCTAAACTAATGCGGAACAGTTACATAATAAACACACTGTGGCTGAAGTCTTCATAACCCTAGAAGCCTGGAAATGACACTATAAATATTCCAAACAATGTTTTACCTCATCATTTGTATTCTGCTTTTTGAGAATTCTTAGGTGTAGGGGTAGAATTCCTGCTTGCACAAGACTCTCTGATCTGAACTGGAGCTGAAAAACAGGAGAAAAACCATCCCCCTCTAGCCACAGCCACAGTAGTAGGACTTCAGCTCAAGGGGGACTGTGCATTGCAGCTGTCCTTGAAGGTCAGCAGAAAGAGAGAGTATACAGCCACCAGTCCATGGAAGCCTGGCCAGAGCAGTGGGCTGCTGCAGCCCCTCAGCACTGCTGGGGTGGCATGAGTGGGATGCCAGCAGATGTCTCACAAGCTCTGCAGGATGCTCAACACCAGCTGTCAGATATGCCTTCCAAGGCCTTTGGACAAACAGTAGGAGGTCTTAGGAGGTGTTGACCAGCCTTCTAACATAGGGGTTAGGAACAGCCTCTCAGAAGAAAATACTTCTGGTTTTTGGACTTCAGGGAAACTAGGAAATTTGTGTCTCATATTTAGTAGTTGGTTATATCATTTTCATATGCAAAACCCCTAAGAAAGAACCGTGAGCAAAATGAAAACAGAAAATTCTAAAGGGGAGTGCAAATTTTGACTCCAGGATGCCAAATGAAGGTAAAACAATATAACAGTAACACAACTTGAATCCTTTTTCTTTGCTTAGTTTCCGCAAGTTTGAGCTGGCAGTTATGCCTCACCTGAATTCTGATATGTGTCCTCTTGATTCACATGTGCTTAGATTTATAAAACACAATTCCTGCTTTGATTATGCTACCTGTTGGTGTTTCTGATGTCTTCTTTTTGGTTTTGTGTTGCTGCTCAGACTCTCCTTTTTCCATGTCACCAGTCCAAATTTTCAGTCCTTCTGTAGTAACACTTTATCTAACTTTTTCTTTCACAGTGTTTGGGTTTTACTCTCAGGGTAGCTCAAATAGATAGAGCATTGTGGACTGAATGTCTGAGAGTTAGTATTCTTTGCAACTGCCAATAGCTTTGAGCATGTCAGTTTGTTTTTCAGTATTTCACTCCACCCCCCACCCCCTTCCCCAGATAGAGCTATCCCCCTTTCAGAGCAAAATACTATGATGTTCACAAGAGCTATATAGATAGTAAATAGCATTGGTAACAGAAAAAGAGGAAAGCTTTCATCACCAGAACAAAATGGACCTAAAGGTTTTATAAACGAAAGGCCAATTATTCCCTGAAGTGCATGGGGGGCCATTCCACTGTAATCAGTCTTATGAATGTGAAGGCTGAACAGGACCTTGACTGTCTGTATCTGGACTTTGTCAGGCCATTTGTTTGTGACCAGAATTGTATCATTACTCTGGTTTCCAATAAAGGGATGTTCACTGAGGCATCACATTGATATTTTTGAAGAATGTTCCACATTTTCAAAGGAACAAATTTATCAGCAAAGAATTGAAATGCCCAGCTGTTTCAGTATGCTATCAAAATTTCACATCACACTGCTGAGCAAATGCCTTTATTTTTCACCTGCTTCATGTAATGGGAATGAATACAACAAATGAAATAATGTTAACAAGGAGGTGATTTGGCCAAACCTTGTTTTGTCCTTCTTCCTGAAAAATAAAAACCAAAGGAACCATATTGTTTTCATTACTTAGAGATCAGATCTGATTCCCAAATGATATAGTCAAGGACAATGTTGGCAGTAGATCTGTGAGATTTCAGCAAAGTTGAGCTTCCACTCTTTATCTCACCTGTACCTTAGTCCTTAGGCATATCTTACTTTATTGTCTTAAAGCTGTCTTGTGGAAAATCTTGTCAGGCTTTCATCTCTATGTCTGGTACTAGGCAGACCCTTTTCAGGTATTTTACAACTTTTGGTGTTTGTGTAAATTGTGGCCTTTAGTAATGACCTTTGGACATTCCATTGAGTATGTTCACAAAATCTGAGGAGGGCTGCTATTCTGGTTGACACAGACAACCAGATCTCACAACACTGAGATCTTTAGAGCATCCTTCCGGACCAGGCAGACAACCAGGATGTTTCTTTGTGCCTTGAATCTCCAGTGTTACTTGCTAATAAAGAACAGAAAGCAGTGGCTTAAAGTGCATAGTTACTTTGAAACATGATTGTTCTGAGACCTACGGAAAATGGGTGGGTGAACTAATTTTAGGTCTTTGCTGACAGGACACTTGGAATAATTGTGGGGGTTTTTTTCAGCATTTCTCAGCAGAAAGAGCAAGGCTGGAACTGAAAGGAGGAAAAATCTCTTCATGGAACATATTTACGTTTAGGATCAAGACCTTTTGAAGGATTTAGGTCCAAAATACAAATGAAACATCTCATCAGCTCTTACAGCTATTGGGGGAGAGAGGAAGAAAAGAGGGGAGAAGGAAAGAAACCAAATCCAAGAAAGGTAAAGTTGTTTGGGAAAAATGTCTCATACACTTTGGCATCCAGCTCTTTACATGCTATTGCCAATCTTCAAGTTCATTTGAGGTTTATAGCAAGTTACAGGAAGAATAAAAAGTTAATCATGTGCAGAGTCTTGGTGTTGTATTCTTGCCATCTATTTCAATAGCAGTAATAACATACAGGCTGAGAAGTGATTATAGAATGGTAGAAGCTGCTTTTTACTTGAGTTTACAGATGTATTTCCATTTAAAGCTTAATTTTTATGTTTTTCAGTCAAATTTAAGAAAACAAGATGATGTGAGGACGAAGAATGGATTGGATAGGGGGCAGATTTTTCTAACTTTTTATCTGAGTTAAACATGAGGACTATTCACCCAATATCTAAAAACAGAACAATATTTTATTGTGGCTCAAAACTACAAACATTAGTAAGACGAAAAGTGGGGAAACTCAATGATGAAGGTTATTGCTCAACAGAAGACTTAGCTACGTATTGTAGTCTGTATCTTCTTAACAAATTACAAAAGATCCTAATAAAGATTTTGGGTATTTAGAGCTGAGGAGATCTGTTGAAATGCTGTCTGAGCCTGTATCTAGCCTAAAGATTAATTGAATTATCGTTTTAGTATCTTTTAAAGTTTATATTCATCTTGATGTTTGAGGTTTTTTTATAATACAGTTATGAACGTTCCTGTCACCACCTGAGATCAAAGATCATTATGTATATAAAATTATAATTCCTACTTACAATAAAGAAGTAAGGGTCTCATTGAGAAAGCATGGTATAGAAAGTCTTTAGTGGATTAAATATTTTCCTGTTTCTTGAAATAATTTTGGAGTGGTAGTCACCTCCTTGAAAATCTACTTTTTTTCTTGTACCTGGCTGCAAATTTGATAGGTTTTTTTCCTTTGTTCTCAAAACTATACAGAGTGGCAAAATTTATCCATAGCAAAACTGTGTCTTTGACTACATTTAGCATGTATCCTCATTACATGAGCATGACATCATGTGTCCAAGTTATCCTGATACGTGATACACGCTGGACCTGAGGTGTATAGGAATGGTATATAAAGACTTTTTGTTGTTGTTGTTCTTTTTCTTTTCAAGGACTTAACATTTGACAAAAGCTTACTGTGGATGAGTGGTCCCACTTATTAGGGATGACTTTTAATAACTTTAGACACAAATTAATGCTGCCCTTTGGAGAAAACAAAGAAATTTATTTTAGGAAAAAATGTTGGTTTTGCATTTCTTGACATTTTTTTTCTTTGATATATCAGGGTTTTTTTGTTCACTGCTTTTTCTCCTTGTTTATCAAATTTATTTATTTATGGTCTATCGATGCACAACAGTTCTTTGATCTTGTAGTAGGTACTTGGCTGTCAGTAAGAAAGATGAGAAGCAAAAGTGTGAAGGATTTTCACAGGGTAGGACAAGAGTAATAGCCATGTCTAAATGAGAAACATAGGCAGGTGAAGAAATGTTGGACTGCAGAAAAGTAGGGCAAGACAACCACTTTGTTTTGGGAGATAATATAGTTTGAGTAATGTTTTTAAAGTAGTTATTGAGATTGGCTTAAACTCAGCTATTTTGAATTGTCCAAAACTTTCACTACGTAAAGTAGTGAGTTTTTTGGATTTATTTGGTTGTTGTCTTGCCAACTGGCCTGCTTTTTTTCCCAAAGTTTCTTGCCTTCTTTGAACTGTTATACTACATATAGGAGAAAAAGTACATTAATATTCTGCAGAATAATTTATTTTCTTCAGCATTGTCATTAAAAAATTAAAACCTACATTTTGATGCTTCTTTTCCTCACAGGAAATTTTAGATTTGAAAAAGACCTTGAAGGCTTAGTAACAATTTAGTAAGAAAGCAAGAATATCACTATCTTACCTGATGAAGTTCCATCTCATAAACTTTTGCCTCATTCTTTAAAATGAGAAAGAAATTTCTCTCATGGTTTGTCACAGCTGAGTCCCCTGATGGGTATCATATAACACATAATTTAGACATATGCTTGATCTTACATTCATCTAAACTACAATGCTTGCCAGTTGTTGCCTTGATGATATTGCAACTTTTGTCCTAAAGTGAAGGCACGTGGTTATCTTTATAGTTTCAACAATGCAGGTAGGATTACTAGGGGTACGATTTTACTTATTTGAAGTTATTAAAATGCTGAAAGCGAAGATGAATGCTAAATTGTTAACTTTTTTTTTTTTTTACCCCCTAGGATATTTGTTCTATCAATAAGAAAACCTGAAAGTATGTCTTTAAGTAGTTTTTATGGAGCCAAACAAATGTAAAGTACAATTTGTCTGGTTGTCTGAAAGGTTGGCTGATGAATAAATATGAAGTGAGTTGGAGTAACTATGGTAAAAAAGCTTTATTCCAAAATGAAGGCACACTAGAGTATTGTTTCAATAGTAGAAGTATGGCTAGAATTTTCTTTTAACTTTCTAGGGAGAAAAAACCCCAAACATCTTGTGTATCTCCTCCTTAGTTTGAATTTCTACAGGCTAGCTGCCAATTTTATAACTGACAAAAATATTGCTATGTTAGGATGTTGCCATGAAAGTACTGTTCCTGATGTACACTTAAATATAATAGTAATAATACTGTACATGTATTTTTTCTACATTCACCAATTATGTGGAATAATTCAGCTGCTATAATAAATTTTGTTAAAGATATGCCAGTTGCTTTAGATTCATGGATGTTGTACATCATGTAATTTATAAATGTAAGATGCTAAAATTATTTATTTCTGATTTTTAACTTCTGCTGAAATTGTAGTGTCATGACAGTATGTAGAAAATAATATCCTCAGGCTTCCTGAGGCCTTAGCTGGCAGAGTTGTCAAATTAAACTGGAACATTTTGTAAATGTATCTTTAATAAATACATATGTCTGTCATGTTTTCCTACTTAGTCTTATAAATCAGACTATATCTAGCTGTCAGATACTCTCAACTCAGTTGCCCTAATCTGTCAAGTAAAAATTATAGCATCTGGGCTCACATCCTTCTCTGAAAATATATATTTATATCAGTGACCTGTCAAGGACACTCCACCCCGTCCCAGCAACAAAACCATTAACAGCTGGTTCAGGCTCTTGCCAGGGGGGCAGCAGTTAATACATAGAGAGAATTTATAATGGAGGAACACACTGACCAAGCAAAATAAATGTTTGATAGTGGTTTTTAAAACTCTTGCTAAATGCTAGATAATGAGCATTTAGGCTTGTCTTAGTATACAATAGTAATTGTATGCCACTCATCATTCTCCCCTCCATTCATTTACAGAGGAGCCTACACTCCTGTTGCAAAGATGTAGAGCTTGCCTCTAGATTTTGTGTCCCTGCAGTATCAAGTAATTATCCATTACAGCTCTAATGACATGTCAGATACATCATAAACTATTGCTGTAACTTGTAAGATGGAGTTAAGCTATGGAGAGTATGAAGCTATTGCTTATCCTAGTTTCATCAGCTCTCCCTGAACAGAGAATAAGCCATCAGAGGTTGAGGGTCAGAGAAAGGGGGCAGGAAAAGAGGATGGTATTTTTAGAAGTATAAAGCTTTTTATCATGTAGGCATGAACAAATGTTAAAGAACATCACTTGATATTTTATTGTGGGTTTTTTTAATTATTTTTGAAATTTTAGACTGCACCCAATTGAAAACAACTATTAAATCTCAACTGCATCCAGTTTAAAACAGGAAGGAAATAAATCTTAACTCTTAAATCTTGTGCCTAAATAATTAAAATCTCACTTTACTTCAAATATGCAATTCATTACAGTCATCCTAACAATCTTTTATTTTTTTTTCTTATTTTTTCTTGTTTGTTTGTTTGTTTGTTTTTCCTGAGATGAGTAAACTCTCATGTAGTTTTTTAGCTGTGATAGGCTCAGCTTTATTTTGAGGTTTCCATTTATATATTCATGTTATCTTATTTCTTTGATGATCTGCATTATTTTGCTTAAAGGGTTTATACTTAAAATGTTCTTTAAGAGGAGAAAATATAATTTCCTCCCTTTTCACTGTAGTAAAACTGAGAGAATTGACAACTGACCAAAAAAATGTATAAATATCTTTAGATAAAAATGTTGGGTTATAGTCTGATATATTATGAAAAGATACTTAAGTTTTGGACCTCTTATCCTGAGTATACTGGAGGTAGTATGGACAAGAGGGAAGGATAGCTTCTCCAACATTCAGTTCTGTTCTTTCTAGAACCAAGGACTGTTAGGACAGGACACAATATGATCTGATTATTGTCATCTTCTCTAAAAATCTGTCATAGCTTTGCTTTCTACAGGAATAACCACTGAAGAGATTGCTTTCAAAAGAAGCATAATTCTTTCTCAATAATAATGACTGTTGCCTCTGTGCCAGAAGTGAGTGGAACTGGAGTGAATGCATTGCACATGGGAAAACAGTAGGAATAGCTTGGGGAGGAAGCACATTGCCTTGTAATCTTGAAAAGGAGTTAATCACTTTGTAATCCCCTCAGGTGTATGACAGGGAATTGAACTTATCACAAATGAAATCTTTCATCAATGGCATTTAACTAGTTATTTCCTTCTCTGATGGGCTGTCTCATTTAACAGAGTATTTATCTTTAAAACCTTTCATTTGTTTGGTTGGGGTTCTTTTGTAGTTGTTTTAATAATATTATTTATAATGAACTTTTGGAGAAATTAAGTATGATAGCTGAAGTGAAAAAAATTAATCTTGAAAGTAAAGCATTTTTAAAAATAAGAGCCTTGGAACTATAATGAAGGCTGGGTTACCTTCCCTAGCACGAGTAATTTTTATACTGATATAGCCATTTGTTTGCTTTTCCTAAAAGCCCCAGGCTAATTCAAGCATAACCATTCAATTTAAGGCAGAATCTGATGAAGAGTAGTCTTATGGACTGCAATGGGCTGTGATGGATGTTCACTGTGATCCTTTCTGCCCTTGAGATCTGTCTATATCTGAACTAGCCACAAAAGGCTCACAATAATTTTGAAAGCAGATAATTAAATACTGCAGTGCTTGTAAGTACCTGTAGCAAAATATGAATGCAAAGCTGGAGTCATGTGGAAGAAAAACTGTGCCACACCTTCAAATTCTGAAGCCTAAAGCTTGGGAAATTTAAATAAAAAATGTGAGTGAATGTTAAGAGAAAGAAATGTTAGATTTCACTCTGATGAAACCTGGATTAAAAATAGAAAGAGACAGTAACAGTAATTAAATGTGGACAAATTCTATGTTTAGAGAGGGACAAGAATAAAATATCTTTGTCTCTTAAAATCTGGATAGTAGGAAAGCATTTAAGTACCTTAATTTTAAATTGGGTTGGTCAAATATTATTTGATTTGTTCATGTGTGTGATATTTAAAAAAAAAAAAATTTACAAGGAAACCCATCAAAAGTAGACTGAAGAATGACCTATTATAGATCCAGCCATATAAGGAAGCAAGGAGAGTGTTAGATTTCTTGAAGAATTCCCTTTATCTTTCAAGGGAAGATCCTGTCTCTTATCTGAAACCAGGATTTGTCCTCTTTTTATTAACTCCTAAAAGGATATTTTGATACCATGCTCTAAGTGACATGCATAAAAGAATCCTGAAGTGTATTGAATTTGCATGTATAGCTCCTTTTATTAGTACTATATTGTTACTCAACTACCTTTGATGTAATTTATTAATCCATTGAAATGTATTTATAAACTTTCAAGTAAATATGATTCTGTAAGATGTCAGCTATTAAAATAGATGAAGTCTTTAGCAATTCTTATATATGTAAGAAATTATTTCTCATTGGTTAAAGTTTATAAAATCAGATGACCTATGAGAAACCATATGCTAAACAGACTGCTCCTGTAATCTGCTGTTTAATTTTTTGGCATGAGTATTTGTGTTAAATTGTACATTCACCTTGTAATCCTCATTCTTTCCTAACTACATTATAATTCTATTGTAAGTGCTCTTGTTAAAATGACACCTTTTTATTATAGGATGGTCTGGTAATATAGCTACAGTAAAATCTCATCAACCTTTCCATTATAAATAAAATCTTTATTTTCAGGGACTTTAAACTCTGCTATAAATACTCGCTTCAGGCTAACATTTGGCATATGAAGCCACATCAAAATAGCAAAGCTATTTATATAGAATTACTTTAGCCATCTGAAAATATTTTAAAACAGAAAAAGTAGAAATAGTTGCATATTGGTTTTAATCTGATGGATATCCTAGGGTTAAAGAAGTTGAGCAGGGAGAAACGTGCTGGGGAGGAAGGGCCAGTTTGTGCTTCACACTAAAGCCAAGTCACTCCTACTCACACCACGTGGTTATGCTCAGGACAGTCTGAGTTGAAGGGGCATTTTGTCTTTGGATTCTTTTTTCCTTTTGGGGACTTTTCCATCCATTTGGTTTAGGGTACAGTCTTCCCAAGGCACTTTAATGTCATACTTGAAAAATTACTTCTGACACCCTGTCAATTTTTTTCCTATGAAATGGAAAGTTTCTAAGTTGTTTCTGTTCCTATAAGCTTCTAAAAAAAAATTGAGTCCTAGAAAGGAAATGTGTGAAGTCCTTACTGGCATAGTTTAAGACAGGATAATCCTGACAACATACTAGTAAGGCTCCCCAGGCTTTTTCTACCTTGCTATGGCCTTTGCCTTCACGCAGTGCTGAAATATAAATATTTCTAAAGATTAATGAAGTTGTCTCAGATTCTCTTCTGTGGATGCTGCTAAGAAACATACGGCATTATATCTGAAAGAAGTAATTTCATACATATTTCAGGTTGTTTTTTCATTATCATTTTAAACTGCCATGGGTTTGATCAAAGGAATTAGTTGCCTCACTTGTCCTTCTTGTCCTGAGAGTTTCTGCACTTTTTGTGTTTGTGTGATCAGTCAGCAACACCCAGAAACTGCTTTCACTGGGGAAAAAATATAAAATACACATGGGTTAGTTTTGGGCCAGACAAGATATCACCTGGCATATCAAGTGGCCCACAAGACTGGTGGTCATGATCAGCAGGCCACCATGAAGGTTAGGTTGTCCTGTCCCACCAACGGCCTGTCTTGGCTCATCTCAAATGTCACAGTGAAACTTCAGTCAGTGATAGAGAGCGACTGCCACCCTTTGTAGAGGTGCTGAAAGGATTTTCCAAAGTTTTTGTTTCTTTGGTGTGCCGACAGTGATTAAGTATCCAGAGGCCCAGGTGTCTGTAGGAAAAAAAGCTTCCAGGTGGCCCCATTGTCAGACCAACACTGAACAAATTGCACCTTCTTTAGTCTAGTTGCAATAAAGGCTTAACAGCAATGAGGCTGCCTGCATTTGACAGCACCTTATACAGCCTTGTTTGGCTAAACTCTATATATGTGCATCTGGAGGAGAGGGAAAGAACAGGTTTTCTTGACCACTCCTAGCTTCAAAATGCATGAGCTGAGAGGATACCAATAGCAGACAAAAGCCTTAAATTGCAAACCAAGTAAACTGTGTAGGCTGATAGATTTTGTTTCTTTTTTATGACAGTTTGCTGGTCTTGGCAGTTGCAGTTTGTGCAAGTACTTCATAGCACTAGAAAGAGTGTGTGGGGGATTTCTGTAGCTGGTAAGAAGAATCTGCTGTAGCAGGAAATATTACTTTCAAAGCTTTATTCTGAAAGCCCTAGGGATTATGAAGTGAAAAGCAAAACAAAACAAGAAAAGCCCCTCTGCCTTCTGACAATTAGCCGTGAAATTTCTCAGAGGTATTCCTTTTGTCTGTGTCTGCCAAGATGGTCTCGTGGGGTATAGGGCATCACCTTAAGGTATCTCCATGCCTCCACTCTTCCAGCACGTTTCACTTGTCTAGGAGAATGGAAGACAGTGCTTATATTAGGGTGAGAATCTTGCTGGCTGGTATAAGTCTTAATACCCTCTTCAATATACTACTTTATTCTCTTCAGCTATTTCTTGAGATCCCAGTATTTCTTTTCCTCCCTGAAAGGTGTGTGTGTTCCCACCTCACTGCCTCCATGTCCGTGTGCCTCCACTATTCTTTTTTTTCTTGTTTTTTCCTAACTTTTCTTTCTGGCATCCAACATCTTCAGCAGAAACTGAAAAAACTTCCTCGAGGGTGCTGCCAAGGTGACAAAAAAGGTCATGGTGGTTAATTCATAAATTAGTAATGTAAAAGTTGAAGGATCTTGAGTACATGGGTGTGGCGACAATTGGTGAAGAAGTAAAGGTTATGATAAATAAATCTGGGACATTTGCAAAACTTGAGAGTTGGTTTATTTTCCACACGCTTTTTTGTTTCCTTTATCAATAAAAGCTGGATATGGAAAAATAGAAGAGATAAAGATTTGCTTCTATTTTGAAAAAAAAAAATAATAATTGTGAAACAACTGTAAAACAACTGTGAACAAAAATCTTTTTACAGCACCTTTGTAATTTTGTTCAAAATTACATTTTCTTTGAAAAAAAAAAAAAGCCAAAATACCTTCTTGAATGGTAAGCCACATCTGCATTTCAAAATTGCTGGGTATGTACCTTTAGGATCAGTCAAGCCCAGATGGAGTTATGTTACATATGGGTAAGTCTTATTATGCTATTATTTGAGTTTATTGTCAAGTAAGCGAAATGGGGAGTTATTCATGGGACCACCCTGTTTAAGCCATTTCTTGTCTTAAAAAACCCAAACTGAAATATTCCCACAATATTGAATGCATTCTGCTGCTTTAACTTCAGAAAAAGACCACCTATGATAAGCAGTGATTTATTTTTTTTTTTGTTGGTCTCTTGGGTGACCACTGATGCCAAATTTTCCTGTGTTTCCTGTGACAGAAGCAACATGTTCTGAAATATTTTGATTATATGTATAAAAATGTGATACATGGTAAAGTGATGTATGGCAAAAAAAAATATTGATATGCATATTGGATATATCAAGAGGAAATGTGGAAGATATTTTCATAAGCATATGTTCTACTTTATTTGAGAGGGTAATATTGGAAGGGATGGGAACACTTATGCAAATGAATAGAAGCCTTTTATAGCGTGTTGAAGCAATTTTTCTGATAAGTGTTTGGAAAATATCCAAAAATGTTATGGTACATAAAGGAAGCAATATGTAACTTTTCCCCCATATTTTGCAGATTAGAATTATTTTATGTTCATTTACTTTAGAATATATTAAAACAGTATTTTGTACAAATTACACTTATTTTGTACTGTCTATGCACGCTATTGAAATTCTGTTAATTTTGTAATGATCTTTAGAAAGTGCTTAAATTCTTTTATCTGAATTTGTAAATATATATGTAAAATATGAAATATGTATATTTGGGGAGGAAAACACACTTTTCACACAGATTTTTACTAGCCTGCCTTGTGCTCAGGACAACATTTACATGCAGGGTTAATCCTGCTTTAAATATGCCCATGGAAGGTATGCAGTTTTATGCAAGTACTTGCATTCCTCTATATGGTGTTCAGCCATCTCTAGGAAAACTGGCCTGCATCATGCATAAAAGGTACTTGGGACGACAAACACCTTCACTCCAAACATGTCCTCTAGCTTCCCCCAAGTTTATAGGCTGAGCATTTTATCATATGGTATGGAATATCCCTTTGGCCACTTGGGGTCAGCTGTCTTAGCTGTGTCTCCTTCACAACCCCGTCTTGTGCATCCCCAGCCTACCCGCTGGTGAGTTGATGTGAGGAGCAGAGAAGGCCATGATGCTGTGTAAGTGCTGCTCAGCAACAGCTAAAACAGCCCTGTATTATCAATACTGCTTTCAGCACAAATCAAAAACACAGCCCCATGCAAGCTACTATGGACAAAATTGACTCTACCCAACCAAAAAGAGCACAAGTATAATTTTTTTATTTTGGTAATTACAGTATAGAGGTACTTTAGGATGGCTTAGTCTTATCAGCAACTAGTGAAGTCAAACTATGTTTCTGAAGATATTTCTATCATATTAGAAATATGTGCTTTGGTATAATGTAAATTAAAAGTATTATGAATATAATGTTGACCAATAGAATAAGGCACAAGAAACAACATGAAACACAATGGAGGTGGTTTATAAATACTTATGTAACAAAAATTAAATGTTAATTTAAAAGGAGTTGTTTTTCTGGTACAGGAATTTTATTTTTTTTTTCTCAAACCAAAGGAATTATAAATGCAGAATATTACTAGACCGCTTGTTAGACTGCTTATGTTAGCAACAGAGGATTGATCTTACATTTTGTAACTTTTTAATATAAACATGAAACATTTCCTGTAATACAGTCAGTAGTCTCCATGTGGAAATTTTGAAGAGCATGCAGAGTTAAAGAACTCATATTTAATAGGTTTGGTTTTGTTGCGGTTCCTCTCTAACTGTATCCAGAGAATACATGAAAGTTATAACTGCTTGAGTCTAAAAAGATTGTGAAACTCTTTTTTTTTTGAGTTGTCTGAAGGCTCACTTTCAACCCTGTTAGGTTTTTAATCCATCTTTACTCAGCAGTGGAATGGAGTTAATCATCAGGTACTGTGATGGCATAATGCTATCTTTTTATGGACGTTTTTATAGACACAGGATTTGTACATGAAAGTGTTGTCTGTTGATTGTATGGAATGTGATTTTGACTCCTCATAACTAGTTCTCATGTAACTGGCTCTACCTTTATTCCTCTTGTAGGAGATACTAACTTCTGCTGACTACTTTTTCAGTCTCTCATCTAATTAAAACCATCAGTAACGTCCTTCATGGTGAAGTGAATTTGTAACTTCATCAGATGTCAGTATGACATACTACTGCAGTTACTTTGAGGTGTTAAGGCGTGTGAGCTGAGGCCACTGATAGAAGTGGTGTTTGTTTATGGGGACAGGAAAGAATATGTTGGAAACTTAGATCTTCAGAAACCTATTTTAAAAGATAAGAGTAACCTAGTCCTGTAGTTTTGCAGAATGCTTCTTTAGGCCAAGGAGAAATGAGAGAAAGAAGAAGAATTAAGAAATGGTAAATTAGGTTCTTTGAACATTTAATTTAGATGATGTTTAAAGTGTCAGGGAAATGATGAGCAAAGAGAAGAATTAGCCAGCTATCACCTGTAATATATACATTTTCATTAGCTGATGCAAATCCTAGTAGCTCATTTGCAGTTGGAAAAGTGTGTTCAGGGGCAATCGTTCCATGAAATGGATTTAATTTTATTTCAATACATAATATTAAAAATAATAATATTTTGAAATGATTAATAAACCAGTTACTATCCGACAGCATTAATACAACCACTTTCTCTTGTTTCTTTGTCAGATGCTGTATGTTGTGTCTGTCATCTTCCATGTTTCTTTTTACTTGATGCCCCATATCTGATTGTTCTGGCAATCTATTTCACTCTGTTTCTGTAACTTTTCATGTGTTTTTAGTAAGAGAATGTAAGAACAAACTGATTTGCCATGATCCTCTTTAACATTGCAGTGTATTTTTTCCAAGTTTGTATAAAGGACCAGGGAATTCTTTTATGACTAAATTATTTATATGAACACAAATAGAATACAGTGGCAGCATAATCTTTTATTAATAAGCCTCTTAGATACTGTCCCTGTTGCAGATGAATTCTGCTAGAGAGGAAATGTCTGTGACAGCCTAGGAATGGCAAGTACCAGAGGTACTGTTCTGGGAGATGAAGCATTCAGCATGACTGATGATTTCTAATGCCATATGTGACTGAGGACAAGACCTTTGGAAATATCACCTATTATAATTTTTTGTTTAAAATTTTTCCTGGTAAGGCTACTTGAAAAGCAATAGTGCATGCTGTAAATGGTAAAAAAATATGAAATACTACTCAGTCTTCTCTCTCATGTTCCTTAAAACTTTGACCATTTTGAAATGATATATACTTTTTAATTCTTCACCTTGAAAAGGAATAGGCAATATTGTTTGCCTCACTCTCAAACACCCACATTGCAGCAGTGCACATAATCATACAATCAGAACTACCCAGGTTGGAAGGGAACACAAAATATCCTCTAGTCCAACCTTTTGTAGGAAAGGCAGCCTAGAAGAAATTATTCAGTGTGCTATCCAATAGCACATTGAAAACCTTCACCAATGGAAACTGTACCTTGTCCCTGGGGACACTGTTCTAGTGAATGGTTGTTTTTACTCTAAAAAAATATGTCAAGATGAAACTTCTCTCAATGCAATTTGTACGTGTTGTTCCTTGTCTTCTCTTAGTGGTACCTCGTGAAGAGAGACCTCCCATATCCTTCATAGTAATTTAAACAAGATCTGTAAGCATTATTCCTTTTCAGAGTAAAGTAAGATTGCTGTAGGTACTAATAATGTCAGTTAATCTCTTATACTGTCTCCTATCAATATACTAATAAAAGGTAAGTCTATGATTCAGATATTATAAGATTAATTTCCAAATTTATCTCTTTTTTTTCTAGTTAAAAATAAATAATAAGTCATTACATTGTAATTTGAAGTTAGTCTGAGCAAGAAACCTAGCAACATATAACTTAAGGGAAAAGTACTTCCTACTATATTGTATCTTCATTATTTAGCCGAGATCTGGTGTCATATACTCCACTATGTCACTTTTTTTTCTGAGATCTTTTAGAGACTAAAGCAAATCTGTTTGTATTTCAACCTCTTCTTTCCCCTGGATAATAGATTCAGTCCAAAATATTTAACACTTACTCAAATCTGGACTCTTCAAGCCCTAGTGTTAAAATGTTGCATATAAAGGAATTTATGGCTTTAAACCTTGGCTTATGCAAATATAATATTTTCCATTAGAATAATTATGCCTTGTGCTTTTTAGTAGAGGCATTAGAGACTAAAAAGTAGAGTAGAATATGTTTTGATAATATTGCATCTTTCCTCTGATCTCCAATCTAAATATTTCCATCTGACAGATTTCTTATTTAATAATCTGAATAATGGCAGTTGCAGGAAAAAAAGGGAACAGTCATTTTTATTTCTCTTTCTTTTGCCAGGTTTTAGTGGTCTTATATTTTATTCTTGGGTTGCAGAAATGTGTGTGTGAAGATTTATAGTCCTTTCCTCTTCTAAGATGTGTCCTAGAAATCTAAGGTGTCATTTGCAAATGTTCATGACCAAATATATTTCTTAACATTAAAAAAAAAAAAATCCATCTTTACCCAAATACAATATCAGATCTCTGCTAAAATAGAAGGAAACCTTTGGGATTATGAAAGTAAGAACTATAGAATTCTCTTTGTATAAATGCACTAAAGACACTTTCATGACATAATCTGTTATCTTGACATCAGTCCTGAATGATGCTAGTGTGTCTGACATTGTATAAGTGAATATGGAGCACCCAATAGCTCCCAGGTTAGCCAGTAAACTGATCAATTCCTGTTGTATTTGCTGGGAAAGGGAGGAAAATAATGATCAAGAAGTTCTGGCAAATCAAAAGGTCAAAGCATCACATGAAAATAAAGTTTCCATTTTTAAAACTCCACTTTCTAGTGAACCTTGCTGAAGCAGCTGTTGGTGAGGATCCACCTTTTTGACCTGTTTTATAATTTTATGTGATCTAGCTATAAATAAGTGCTCTGAGTTAAAGATTTGATGTGTAAGGTTATAGTTAAGTAGTTTGGTTTATTGTTTGTTTGTTTGCTTGTTTGTTTGCATTTTTTGTTTGTTGGTTTTGATTTGGTTTTGTGGTTTTTTTGTAGGGTGTTTTGTTTTTTTTTTCACAAAGCCATTACATCAAGAAAATGACAAAATAAAAATAAGCAAAAAAATAACAGAAATTATTTTAATATCCTAAACTATTTTCTACATTTATTTTGTTATTTGCCTCTCTGACTTAAAGCAGAGTAATAATTTTAATATCCTAAACTATTTTCTACATTATTTTGTTATTTGTCTCTCTGCTTTAAGTCAGATGTTCAAAGTGCCAAGGAAATACAATATCTAATACACAATGGAATATTAAATGTTCACAAATCAAAGCCTGCCCCCTCATCCAAGGTCTGCTTAGGAATAAATGTTAGGAAAATACAGAGAAATCTCCCAGCATGTCCTATATAGGAGTCCAAAACCCATGAACTCTGTAATGAAAAGTAAATAAATGACTCTGTCCTTCACTGCCAAGCTGCTGATCCATAATGTGAAGTTGGCCTCTGTTGTTGTCAGCAGTGATATATAAATCATATCAGACAAAACAGGAGCAAGGCTGACCCTTTACCCCTTCCTTAAGCCCAGTGCAAACATAATACTTAAAACCTTTTTTCCTCAATTTTTCCCCCCTTTTCACATCTCTATCCCTGTTTCTGTTGGGAGGGGAAGAGTAGAAAAGTGTCTGGGAACCTGACTGAAGTGTTCTATTAGGAATTTCAGCCCCGTTTCCTAAGCCAGAGGGGTTTCAATAAGACCACCCCACCCACTGTTTGGTCCTTCATAAAACCATGGCTCCTGCTTCTCAAGACTTCTGGGAACAGGAATGTACGGAGAAAGCAGCTTTGTAAACAGGGGGGCCACACACCCAGGGATGACACAGAACAAAAACTATGCCGAAGAGGGAAAGCCAGTGGGAGAGGTGGCCTGTCAGGAAGACCCAGACTGAAATAGAAGACTAAGAAAGAAAATACTGCCTGAATGAGTTAAGGGGACAGACAGAATATACACAGCAGAAATAAATGGCAGAAGAAAATACGCAAAAGCTGGGCCTTTAGTAAGATGCAGGATAAAATGCTTTCAGTCAAAGGAAAAAGTGCTGCTGATTTAGGTATCATTGAAAGTGGTTACTTAGTTACCTAAATTTCATTTAAATCAATGAGCAAAATATCCAGTGAATTTCTTATTATTTGGGCAGTGTCCTAAGTGAAAAAGGGCATGAAGTTAGCTGAATTTTGTCACTTCTAACACTCTTCCTGGTCCCATTTCAGGATCAAAGACTAAAACTATAATTGTGTTGCTCATTAAAATAATGGAACAAATTTTGAGAGAAAAATAACAAAAGGTAGGGCAGTAGTGTCAAGAGAGATAAACAGCCGGGTTTATAAAGAGCAGATCTTGCCTTACAAACATATTGCCTTTTTCTAATAGAATTACAAAGGGTCAGATTCTGCAAGGTCTGACATGCACTAAAGGAACCACCAAAGTGTTCCTGGTAGCATTTACCTATGGGAATGACAGTCCTAAATGCTGAGCTATAATTATTAGATAAAAGAAGACTAGTAGAGTGATGTTTTAATGATGAAAGGTAAATTTCCACATAAGTTTTTTTTTTTCTGTTGGAACCAGGATATCACTTGGAGATTTTCAGTTCAGTTTGTGCATAGTTCTGTCTCATTAATATCCTGGGCGAAGTGCTGTAATGGATACAAACCAGTAACAAATGGTAAAGATCCTGCAAGGTGCTTTGAGTTCCACATCAGTGTGACTTTATGCAGTCAGAACTGCAAAATGAAGAAAGCCACTTACGGGAAATTCTCATACTGAATTACAAGACATTAGAAATGCGATAATTATGTTGTGAAAATGAGAAACCTGAAAAGGTGTTACAGGTGTATGGGTAAATGGTATATGAATGGGATTTAAGCATGTAAGAACCAACATTTTTGGCCTGCACTTGCAAGGTGAAAAGATGGGGAAATACTATTGAAAATATTCAAGAGCTGCATAAAAATCCTTCATGTCACAAACCAGGCTGGTGTGTATGCTACCTGACAATGTAAAGCTCCAGTACTCAATCAGAGAAGCATAACTATAAAGAAGGGAGAGGAATACTGTAATCAGATCCAGGGAAAAATGTAACAGGTTTTGTGTGGTAAAGGGAATATTATCTACAGTAATATAGCTCTATGCTTAATGATGCTTCATGTTTTCTGTTGAATCTCGTTTATTCTAACAATGCTGCACTTGGTAGGGCAATCTGACTCCTGACATCTTCAGCATGATCAGAATCAACCTATGCATTTTATTGTTGCCATGAAGTGGCTGGAGTGTTGATCCTTTATGACTAGTCCTTATGCATGCATATAATTGCCTTCACAACCAATGGAATCTTTACCTTTGTAGACTGTAGCTTTGCTTCTGAACAGCTTGATTGGAACACTAAAAAAAACCAATTTTAGCTGAATTTTATTACTGTATCTACAAAAGAAAGTAGATGTTATTGTTACTCTTTCATAAACTGCAGCATTTTCATCAACTTAACTGCACTGACTTTTAGAAATATTATGAATCTGTAGGGTGTAAGATTAAATTTAACAACAACAACAAAATTCTTTGTGCATAGTGTATTGTCATGTTAAGATTTGGTGGCTAGGTTGTAACAAAAATGATTGTTCAATTATATCCTAAATTAGATCATGAGAAAAACAAGCTGCCTGGCAGTATGGGTTTTGGTTGATGAAGAAATAAGTGAATAAAAAAAAAAAGGCTTTAATCTTTAAGCACATCTTTTTCCTGAGTCACAATGAAGTATTGATGCTATATTCTGAACTAATCAGTCACACTCATTTTTGTGGACAAGTGCTAATGAACTTACCAAAAAAAAGGGACCTATTCTCAGCATTGAGCATCAAAAAATCATTGTGAATTTAAATATCTGAAAAAAAAAAAAAAAGGAACATTCATTTGTTTCCATATAATTTGCAACCATAGTTTTGCAACAACAAGAGTGTAAAATTGCTGGAAATCTTTCTGGAATGTTAAAAACTGCAATTCTATACCCAGCAGATATCAGAGCATTGTCATCTCAGTTTTTCTTCTGTGAGTAAAAATCTCCCATCAGCAGTAATTTTTATTTATTAGCTTTTCACAGCTAACTGAATTTCATGCAGTGACTTTACAGAGAGCAAATTACTGGCCTCTGAAGGCACTGGAAAAGGTCCCAAGAATTTCAGTGGTCTCAACTAGCATTGCAAAGAGTAAATGTAAGAAAATCTTTCCAGAAGTTATGACAGCTATATATAGAGAGACTCCATGTTGATCTTCCAACCAACACATAGTGCTGAAAGAACTTCAGGAAGTTTGGAAAGGCAAGGAGTGATGAGTTGCAACAACAAGAAGTTATGACTACCTTCTCCTAGATGCTCCAGATGTGCTTTGGCTGTATTCTATCTTTGCTGAGTCCATGAAGGTGGTCTCTACATGTTCCATGAGGGGCATACAAGACAACTGGTATATCAATTATATACTCATTTTTAAAAATAGAATGTCTCTTTACTGGCACTTACTGGTGATTAGCATACTTATGCATAGGTTTACATAGGCTTACATCCTACACCTTACTGTGCTGTTCACCTGCGATGCTAAACCAGAAGGAATATTCCTCTGGGAAGTACGATGGCACATATATATATGGATATTTATATATATATAAGGATCAAACTCCAGTTAGTGTAGGAAATCATCCATAGCTCCTACCTGCAAAAAAAGGAGAAAAGTATGGCAGCAATGGAAATGTCCTCTGGGCACCAGAGTTGCAGTGTCATTCACATTACCCCTCTGCATTGCTGGACGGCTATACCTCTGATGATGAAGCTAAAACTGTGACCACCACATTTTAGATCACAGCACGTTGTCTTAGATATAGACCAATACCTGCTCCCCAAGCTCTGCAACAAAGCGGTCCCCTATTCCATAGACAAATGACCATTTGTATTGTATTTTACAAACAAACAAACAAACAAACAAACAAAAAAAACTGGTGCTAATTCATCTATGTGCAAAGAACTAGTACATGTGTGTGTCAGCCTAGGTATTATCAAAGTGTTGTAGTAAGGAATTTATAATGCTTGGCTGAGCCATTAATTTTGGGCTCAGCATCAGCCCAAAGCAGTTTGAAATAGCTACATCGTAAATGCCTGAGAATCCTCTTTTATACTGGAGGTATCACCTTTAATCAAAGACCAAAGTCATCACTTATGGTACCAAAGTAGCATCTTTAACACCTTTATCTGTGGTATTGGATATATAATTAATCTTTTCTGTAAAACTTTGCTTTTCAGTCTGTTCCTGTAGAAAAAGGTGAGTACTATTAAAAACATCTTCTGTGAGAATTAAAGTGAGATTTTCATGAGGAAAGAGAGTGTCACAAAGATCCTTAAATTGTGAATCTGCTGTAGCTGAGCATTGCTAAATACTAAGCAGATATCTGAAGGTAGTAGGAAGTATTCCTCACATTCAGAAATTGGATGATGAACCTTTTTACTTGGAGATGGGAAAAGTCCATAGAGACTAGATGAGGTCCACACCTCCCAGCAATGGATGTGTCCTATCCATGAGTTTTCAGATCTTCATCTTGAAGAAGAAAGAGGAAAAAGAAAGCAAAACTGCAACAGGCACAAAGCTTTTGGAATTCAGTTCTGTCTGAAAAAGGCTTGAAACTGTAAGCAGACATTGTCTTTCCTGTATTTCCTTGGGCTTAAAAAGTACTTCTTCAGGAGAGTGTAACGAAGCAGAAAAATGCCTGCCTCTGCTAGCACCTTTTTTCCGAACATGAGGCAGCCTCTCGATTTTTTGCTGACTTTTCAGATTAAAAAGTATCAATGTCTTTTATAGTTCAAATAAAAGATTGATTCCCTACAGTATTTCTCCTAATTGAGCACCTGTATACAAACAAAAGGGACCTGGGTTTTGTTTTAGCCTTGTAAATAGGAAGCCTTGGATGTGATCCAGCTGTTCAGTGAGGGAGCCAAATAATTGAGTCTGGTCACAGCTGGCAGCCACACCAGTAGGATTCCAATATACAAGGGCAGAAAGGAGAGAAGATAGAAAATATACACTTTTTACAGGATAGAATATCACTAAACTAACATATCTAATTCTTCATGTGTAAATCTCAGAACTTTGTGGCTGGAAGAAATCACTCAGCATACTGCTAAGTAATTCCTGCATAATGCTGACTTTCCATTAAAGCCATCTCAAGCTAAGTCTTCCTCTGTGGTAAAGGTTGCTGATTTTTACCTTCACCCAGAGATTTGAAGATGTCAAATTCTGATCCTTACCCACTTAAATCTTGACTCACAGTAATAGCTATTTTGATAAAATAATTTATCAATCATACAATCATAGAATGTTAGGGGTTGGAAGGGACTTAGAAAGATCATCTAGTCCAGCTTCACTGCCAGAACAGGATCACCTAGACCAAGTCACCCAGGAACGCATCCAGGCTGGTTTTGAATGTTTCCAGAAAAGGAGATTCCACAACATCCTTGTGTAGCCTGTTCCAGTGTCCGTAACCCTCACTTTGAAAAAAGTTTTTCCTTGTGTTCACCCTAAACCTCTTGTTCTCCGGGTTACTCCCATTGCCTCTTGTGCTAATAATCAATGCACTCTTAAGTCTGCAAAGAAGTTAAAAATTTAGAAAACTACTGAAAAATTGAATATTAAAATGTTAATGCCCAATAAGAAGCACACAGGACCTTTTAAAAATATGAACTGTGTTTCTCCAACTGATGTTCTGATGAGTCTCAACTTTTTCTCCTCCCACTTTCTTGAATTTGTACACATCCTTGAGATATCCACTGTGCTGTCTGGCTAGTCAGAATGCTTCCTGTGTTGCATTAATAATGTTTGCTTTGGCAATGAATAACCTTGAAAAGGTTATGAGAGGAGTACAAAAGCATTCAGAAGCTTTTATCAGGTGTAGTTGCAGGGTTTATTTTAAAGTAAATGCTTCATGTAGTTTCAGTTTCAGCTTCAAAGAGTCTTATCAGGTGCTGGTTTTATTCAGTAAGTAATAGTCTTGCAATGTCTAAACCTTTTTCATATGTTCATAAATGGTCCTACAGTACCTTTTGTATCCAAAAGACAAATGTACAAGATCTGCTGATATTCAGTGGAATGCTTCACTCTGGTTTTGTTTTGTACATATAAAAGTTTGTGTGTATGGCCTTTTTCCCAGATTATTGGTTTTTTGTTGTTTGGTTGCTTTGGGGTTTTTTTTTTTGCATCTGCCTGAGCCTAGATTATAATGTCCTCCACATGAATACACACCAAAAACCTTTACAGAGGTATGCATATAATTTCACTAATACAAATGGAGCTGGTCTTTTGAAAAGTGAGTCCAGGGACAGTAAGCCAGCAAGAAACATAATTACAGGTACAGTATCTTCCTTCATATTTCTCCTGCTCTTTTTCATAGTGAAATGAACAAATGTTGTTTTAAAATTTTTTTTTACTTTGGTTTTGTTTAAGAGTCTCACTACACTTTGGATGTATGTGAAATGATAAAGCAAATCCATAAATGGGGATTTGGGATTGAAATGAGGAGAGGAAAAAAGATTTTGGTTTCTTTCTGGTCCTTGAAGAGTTATTGACAGTACCCAAGATTCCAAAACTTTGTCACATTCACAAGCTAATGCAAGAAAAAGGTAAAAACCAACAATACTCTGTCTTCTTTCTAAGCTTTCTTACTAGTCTAATTTAATACACTAGTTGTATGGCAATTACAACAGGTTTTGATATTTTAATATCTGATCCATTTACACATTAAATTTTAGAAAGTCTGAAAGTGGACAGAAGTTGGTGGATTTCAGCTAAAATGAAAGAAGTACCCTAAAATAAAGATCCATTCACAATGAAAAAAAAAAAAAAAAAGGTTTCGACCTTGCAAATGTTGCAGAGAGTAGTTAAAGTACAAAAAAACATAAAATAGAAAAAATGTGGGTGATGGAAAGGCTAGAATAGGGCTGTCAAATTTTAGATTTTAACATATGGACTGCTCACTCCCTGCTCTGCTTGCTAGTCATTCCCAGATGGTGTCTTTAGTGAGTGATGGTGAGGGGAAAGGAGCAGGTGGGAATGGCAATTTAATTTTTTTTTTTACATATATAAATAAAATTAAAAGTCTGTGTTCTATATTAAAAAAAAAGGAATAGATAAAAGAATAAAGGAAGCATGGGAAAACGTAATGCATAACTGAAAAT
>JAOEGS010002459.1:0-36355 GCA_025447755.1 Corythornis vintsioides
GTTGGATAGTTGAGGATCTGATTTGCACGTGGAAAGTAACTGAACAAACTGCCCCAAGACAAGAGGATGCCCTTCTGGAAACTTAGGTTTAACCAGACATTAATATGCTTCAGCATGCAGAGTACACTGGAGTAACTGAGACAGATGTAATGCTCATGGACACATGAAAGGTCTGATCAGGTGAAGATCTAATTAGCATTGTATTTTGAAAGCCTGTTATCTCAACTTCTTGCTCCCAACACCATCATATATGATCCCATCCATGTCTGTAATACCCAAAGCTTTATGCACCAAAAATGTGCTGATGTTGCTAGACCAGACAAATCAATTTATGCTTCAATTTGTCCTACAAATTAAAGCAATTGCCTCAAATACTAATTGCAAAGAAGGGCAAAGCTTTTCAATGGCACTAAACAAAAAGGAATCAATATTATGACAACCTGGTGATGAAGGCTAGACTTGGATGGATTCACTTTTCATTAGCAAGCATGAAGAATTAGACTGTTCTCAGGGGGTCCCAAATACCCCAAAGTCATCTTACTTGGGGGGAAAAACACAGATCTCCTTCCTGTAACTCCTTAGTAGGGTTTCAGCCTTTGCTCTGGGGAGCTGTTGTCCCTGGCACCATCATTCCAGAGGTTTTCCCAATCCATGATGCTCTTGTGCATTGTGTCATGGTCATTGGCAGACTTCTGACCTCTCCAATCTCTCTGTTCCCAATCAGATTGTTACAGGATAACTCACCCCAATTCTAACCCTGCCCTTTGCTTTCACACCCTCCTCCTGCCTTTGCAAGCCCAGTGGCTTGAGACTCAGTTTCCCCTCCATGGAATACAGAGGGGAGAGACTTCCACCAGTCACCCATACCTGCAGGGCTGGCATGGATTTATCCTGACCTTCCACTGCCTCCCTTTTAAGAGCTGCTGATGTTCTTTTTTGTTTTGTTTAGGCTTGGTTTGGGTTGTCCTTTTTTTTGCAAAAGGAGAATAACTAATCCCAACTAATCTCTTCAATTCAAGCTAATCCTGTTGTTGCTATGAATTTCAGGGTGGCAACAGCATGCAGTTATGGTGATCATGTTTTTTTTTTTTCTAGCCAGCTTTAGATTTATCTCACCTGATAAAAGCTGACAGATATTCAGCTACTAAAATGAAGCACCAGAAAGGATCATGTGCAAGGAGCCTGAGCTGTTGCCTGTACTGAGAGGCAAATAAACAGCTGATACAATAAGCACAACTCAGTGGTAATGTCACTGCACCTGAATCAAGTTATTTTTGTGGCTATTTGAGGAAAAAAAGGAAAACAAACATGGGAGTTAGAGATGAGAACAACTCATCCCAGTCTCTGCTTCTTCAAAGTCTGTTAATGCTGAGCAGTGTCTGGTAGATTTTTTTTTTTTTTCTTTTTCTGATCCTTTTTGTCTGGCTGCACTAATTCAGACTATTGCTGTTGCTTTCCATAGTGGATTTATCTCAAAGCTTTGCAATTGATACTGTGTTTTTTAATAAGTGCATCAGAGCAGATGCCAAAGCAAGTTGCAAAAATTCTGTCCTTTTGTAGCTTTTTGCATGTCTTTGCTATAAACTGAAGTTCACACTAACTGCTGTATCAAGAAACATAAAAATGCATAGATATGAAATATTTAAGGAGCATATAAATCAGTTCTTACTGAATTCATATTTGATCAAGGTAATTTTTTGTATATTGTTTGGTTAGGACACAATATAAAAAAAACCCTAAACAACTTAGGCATTACACAGTGCTATAAAATTTTGACATTTTACCCTTTTTCTATTATTCTGCTTTCAGAATTTTAAAGGTACAGGTATTTGCACGGAGAGGGTTCTCAAACAGCAGCTCTATTCATGCCACAGCCTTTCAAAGAATATATATGAACAAATCTACTTCAGCTCTTTCATTTTCCTCTCTCATGGGGACTCCACTCCGATTCCTCCTCCTTTCCTTGTGTCCTGAAGGAATATATGAAGCTGCTCTTTATGCCAGGAAAAAGGTAGCACACATATTTTTCATTTTCTACATGGTTAATTAAATGCTTCTAGACAAACACACTGTGTCTACACCAACCTTGCAGAGTGGTGAGACACAGGGGTCTGGATCCCATGGGCCATGGAAGCAGATTTTGCTGTACCTTGGTGGAAAGCTCAGTTGCTCAGTCTGGATAAGGGAAGGCAAATCCCTCCTGGCTTGAAAAACACCCTTATTGGAAGTAGTCTTGGTAGTGTGCATGGACCTGTCAACCCAGGACATGGGGGTGCACCAGTTCCTAGCCATGCAGGAGACCCCTGCAGCTCAGGCTGAACCCACTTTTTGAAACACCCCCCCAAACCCCTGGGAAACCTTTTTGCTAAGAAATAGTGAAGTGCCTGTGAGTTACACTGCAGCTGAGGATGTAATTTTGTATTTAAGCACCCTTTGGGGGAGCTGAGTCCAAGGGACTTGCCTGTGGCTGAGTTGAGGCAGTGGCAGGAAGGAATTTATGCCTTGCTGTCCCTGTGTAACAGGCTGTGCTGCTCACCCCAGAGGTGTGGTGGCATTTGCTTGTGATCCTCATTCTGCTCCTGGCTGCTGAAAAGGGATGGAAAGTGTGAGTTGGGAAAATGGATGCAGCTGAGCACCTTGATTTACACAAACCAGCCTTCAGTGAGCAGTGGGGTTGTGAGCTGGAGGTAAAAGACACCGGGTCCTCTTCCACAGAACTTCAGGCATGATAATACAAAGAAAATTAACTGTGTCAAGTGTGCTGTGGGCACAGAAAAATTAATCATGAGCTTACACTTAAGGGCAGTGAGTACTTTGTTATAAATCAAACACTGCCTATTGCATTTTGTATTTGCTACCTTCTCCAGGGGGAAGGGAGGAAGGGCACTCATAGGTGATTTAAATTGTTTCAGGTCCTGGAATTGTTTCACTTCACATTCTTCTACTGGAAATGACTGTCCAATGGAAAACAAGGGCCAAATGTAGTCACAGGACTAGTGGTTAAGTGTAAAAAATCTGTGTTCAGCTGAACAGACCTTCCAGTAAGTGTGAAGTAGTCCAGTTCTCCAATTAGCCAGGTATCTTTTTTTCTCTGTAACCTCTAAATGATGTGGATGGAAATAAAGGAATAAGTATATTTTTCTGTTAATTAAAACTTAGTTATGTAGGTCAGTAGGAAACAAAAGTACTTCAAACTCCACCCCCCTGTGCTGCCAGGTTTTATTGTAATGAAATGTAATTAGCACTAATTGGTAAAACTACACTGATGGCTGGTTATTAATGGTTGTGTTATTGGTCCCAGATGTGGCTTTATGGTTGTCAGTGCTTAATGGCTCAGTGAAGGAAAAAGAATTCTCATTTCATATTCCTGTCATTTTCTTTGGGGTCCCCCCTCTGCCTTCAGACATGGGTGATTATGTTTAGGGAAGGGAAAACCTCCTCTTAAATTCTGGCTTTGTGAAACCATGAATGCCTTCAAATCTCACTTGAATTTGGTGGGAGTTGAAAGCAGCCACCCCTTAGCATCTGCAGAATCAGGACTCACCAATTTTAGTGCTGCTTTTCTTGAGCCATCATAATTGTTAGTGGTTCTGAATTTACCAAAATAATTATCCTTCTAATTGCATACCTGTTCTTGAAAGCACACTTATGAGGCAAGCCTCTCTTGGAAGCAATCACCTTAAAGTATTCCATTTAGAATAATTGCTTTCCTGCAATCCCTGCAATTACTGAGTGGATGGCAATGGCCTTCTTCAGGCAGATGTAGGTGAGAAAGCTGGCTTTTTTAGGCAGGGATGAAATGAAGTGATAAAATCCAGGTTTCCAATAGAAAACTACCCAGAGAGGTGTGAGGGGGTAGCCTCTTGCAGTGCCAAGTAAAGCCAATCACATGGTGAAGAGGATGGCCTCCAGGTATGCTCTGTTAGGGACATCAGCATACTTGGCAATAGGCTGGATAATTCTATCTCAAATCTGGATTTAAAGCCCTCCCTTCCCTCTGACTCCTACCTTAGATACTGTGCAGCTCTTTGGGTGTCTTCCCTATTTTCACTCCCATTGTGCACTCTGAACTCGTATTAATTCATTCCCTGGCTCTTTGTTGGAGTGAATTAATTTGTTCCATTTGAAACAATGCCTGTCCACAGTTTTGGAAATAATTTAGTCCACCCACCTTCCCAATAAGCAGTGTGAATGAATTTAGTCCACCCACCTTCCCAATAAGCAGTGTGAATGAGACTACACCAAATTTAGCTCCCCTTGATCCCCTTTTATCCTGGCTTTGCAACCTGGAGCAAATGGCCCTTCTTACTCTTTCACACAGAGAGAAAATTATTGTATTGTATTAAGGACTCTGGGCCAAATGTTGTCTAGGATTGGCATGGTCTTCATCTTCTCTGGTCCTGAGCAGAGTAAGTGCTACTGATCTTGTCACTTGGCTTGGAGTGAGGCATCATTTTGGGGGTTGATGCATTTAGCTGCATTTTTCAGTCTTCTAGCCTTTTATCCAGCATGGATCTCAGAATAAGATCATCAAACAAATGCATGTGCAGGGGAAGATAAAAATAACAGAATTTAATAGATGATTGTGTATGGCAAGATAAAAATAAAATCCTGTAACTTCAAATAGACACAAAAATGTTTTAGTCATGAAGAAGGTTACAATGCTTTGGGAGAAGATAAGCTGTAAGCCCACAAACACCCAGGATCTAGCTGGGATGCCCACCCTAGGCTTGCTTCTAGCATCCAAGAGCCTGCTGTGTGCACCAGCTGGAGGGGAGCTGAAATCTTCTCCCCCCATCAAGAGTGAAGCTGCCCAGAAACACCTCCTGCCACATGGCAGCACCCACAACCTGCTGTGAGGAAGCAGAGGTAGCCCTCTGCTCTCAGCATGCTGGGACTGAGCAGCAGGAACATGCTTCTGGTGGGTGCAGATGAGCACTGGTGTTTTTCATCTTTATTCTGGCTGCTAACAAGAGGCACTGTCAGCTGCAGTGGCAGAAGAGAGAGATGGAGGCAGCTCCATGAGAACATATGGAGGAAAAGAAGTCTAATCATCCCTCTGACTTGTTTCCAGCCTGTCTGTGCCAGTGCTGGCGGGGGGTTGTCCCCACTGGAAGCAGTTCAGGGTTAGTCACAGTTGTAAACTTGCTTAGTCTATATAGTAGATGGGTGATCAGGTGTAGGAAGGCACAAAAAAAATCTCTCTAAATGTGTGAAACACTGAGGTGGGATAGTCAAGGGACAAATTCTCCTGTATTTGACAGTCTGTGCTGTCTAACAGCAGCTCAGAGCCTCAGGTCCAGCCTGTTGATTGCTGCTCTGGCCCCACTTCAGCTCAGGAGGATGCACTAAAATTGATTACAGATGTCAGTTTGGTCAGTGAGCTGCAGCCAGCCCTTCAGGCAATTTACCCCTTCCAGAAAAGTCCAAGCTGAATCACAGCAGCTCCTTTCCCTCTGCCTCTCCATGGTTGGACTTGCCTCAGGCTCCACACTCCAAACTTCTTGCTGTTCCTCCCTCAGTTTGTCCTTTTCTGGGCTGCAGAAACCCTCTTCCTGCTCTTGGCTGAGAGGGATGCCCAAGAAACTGCTTCAGCTGCTTGGGTTCAGCTCCCCCAATCCCTTTGGCTGCTGTCAGCAGCATCCTACATCCACATGCTGCTCAGCAAGGGGAAATTTTTACCCTTAAGTAAGATTTTTTGAAGGGGAGTCACTGCCCAAGTGAATGTTGGTTTCCTGGTGTGGTTTGGAGGGGTGGCTGACATGCCCAGAGTGCTTGGTTGTCCTTCCTCAGAGTGATTGGTGTCAGGAGCACAACCACACACGTGGGTACGGGAGCAAATTGTAGACACAAGGGTTAAGTAGAACCTACCAACACTGACACACATTATTTCATGTGTCTCTTCCTCCTCAGAAGGCTGGTAGGGATCCAGGTGTAATTCCCCCATCCATGTTAAAGGCAGACTTTGCATCCAGCACTTTGCCTTTTAATCAAAACAGGAGTAGCTCTGCCTCACCAGGGACATCATCTGCTACTATTTGGATTTCAAAAATTAAAGCTAGCAAACCAGTGACATAAAAATAAAGATCTTCCCATTACAGGTAATAGGAATTGCTGCATTATTGCTCTGTCCTGCCACTTGTAGTGGCCAACAGCTTATTGCCTCAGAACCATCTCTATCATGTAATTGTGCCTGTGTTGTATTTGCTCAGCTTAACGTGAACTTCTCTTTGGGCTGGATGGGCAGCTGAAAACTCCTGGTCATGACTCACAAGTGGAAAGGCTCTGTAGTTTCCATTTTTTCCTGTTTAAAAGGAGCAGCAAAGGTATCTCAGAGAGAAAACACTCTCTTGAATGAAAATTGGCCATATCCTTTTCCTTTCTTAGTGGAAGACCTGTATTTCACTGTGAGATGCCCATTTTCTCCAGGGGAGAGTAAAGAGGTAAAAAACTACCCTCCTTACACTGCTCTTTGAACTGATACATGATGCACTGATTTGAGATAAAATCCCTCTTGAGTAGCCTTAAACTTTAACTCTGTGGAGTCACCATCAGGTAGTTAAGACCCTTGAAAGAAACTCCAGCTGTAGTGGAGTATCTTTAGCAATATTGACTGTTAACTTTGGAGCATCAGGATGTGTTGTTCCCACATGCTGTCAGCAGGAGCCCATGTATCTTTGAGTGTGGGTTTGTACTGAAGCCAGGCTTTTTCACCAGTCTTTTCTCTCATCCCCAGCCTTCTCCACTCCTTGTGTCCCAAGGAGTGTGCCACACACCTTGATGTGCTTCACAGATGCCACCTCCTCAGCTAGAGGACACCCTCTGCTACCTTGTGACCAAGGGATAGCAATGCCCAGCTGAGTGTAAAGGGGCAATACCCCCAACACCACCAGGAAAACACGGAGCTGTGCCACAGCTGCTTAAACCATTAGGCAGTGTCTTCAATAGAGTGATTCATGGCAGTGAATTTCACACATTGACTAAATCCAGCTGGGTGCTGGTTCCTAACAAGGCAAATCGCTTCAGCTGACAGGCCCAGGCATGCTGCCTTTCCCCGGCGGCAGCTGATGGGGACAGGGCTTTGTCAGACACCTGAAGTGAATGATGCGGCGCTGGCATCCGCGCCGAGAACCCGCACCTGGTACCTGACGAGAAGCCTCCCTGCTGGAGCGCAGGGCACCTCCAAGATGCTCCCTGAGCGCTACCCACCCTTTGGAAAGGCAAACGTCCGGCAACTCCCGCTCGGAAAAGCCTGAACTTGGCATTTCTCTGCCCTTGGAAGCGTTCTGGAGCGGGACAGGCAGAGCGAGCGAGCGAGCCACCCCTGCCGGCAGCCTCCACCCGGCGGGACCCCCGCGCTGTGCCGCTGCGAAGCGAGCGCGGCGGGGCGCCGCAGCCCGGCCCGCGGCTGCCATGCGTGATCCGGGTGGCGGGGCTGCCCGCGCTGCCGCTGGGCTCCGGCGGTCCCGCAGCGCAGGGCTCCCCGCGGCAGCGCTCCGCGGACGGGCGGGCCGGGCAGGTGCGCGCTGCGGTTCTCCCCGCTGCGGGTCTCCCCGCTGCGCATCTCCCCGCTGCCACCCTCACAGGTAAGCGCCGGCCGTGCCCGCGTGTGCCGCTGGGTGCGTGTGTGTGTGAGTGCGTGTGTGTGCGCGTGTGTCTGCGCGCCCGCCCGGCCCCGGCAGGCTGCCGAGCCGCAGCGGCGGAGGCGGCGGTAGCAGCCGCGGAGGTGCCCGGCGGCACTGGCGCAGGGGGACCCCCGCAGGTTGGCGGGGTCACCGGGAGGGTAGCGGGGCGGGTTGGTGGGTGCGTGCCCCGTGGCGGGCGGGGAGGAGGAGTGGCGGTAGGTAGCGGTGGGTAGGGTGGTGGTGGGGCGTGCGGGGGGCAGCCGCGCGGCGGGTTGCGGGGGCGACCCCGCAGAGCCGGCGCTGAGCCCGCGGGCAGAGGCGAAGGCGGAGCGGCTCTCTCGTTGCAGGCGGCGGCGGCGAACCGGATGCCTTTGGCGGGCAGAAGATGTGTCATGGGAAGCAGGCGAGCGGCGGCGGTGCCCTCCCGGCGGCAAGGCGGCGAGCTCTGGCCGCGGCGTTGTGGCTGCAGCTGGCGCTGAGCCTCGGCCCGCGGCCGGCGGCGGACGGTGAGTCCCCGGCTCTGACCCTCTGCTCCCCATCCCGAGCCACCCCTTCCCCTGCTCTCCCCGCAGCCCGGACCCTGGGGGAGCGGGAAACTTCCTCCCCTTTGCCCGACGCCCACCGAGGGGTGCCCCTCAGCCCTGACATCCCCCCCCGCCCCGCCTCAGCGCATCCCTGCCCGCAGCCTCCGGCACCCGCCGTGGGGACCTCCCCGGGAGGAGGGAGCTTCGCCCCGGCCCCTGCTAGGGAGCGGTAGCTCTAAGTGCAGCCTGGTTTTGAAACAGCGTGATTTTTAATTGAAAAACCAGCAAAAAAAAGCCTTTTCCCACCGCGGTCCGCTCGGGCATCTCTCAGATGACTCTTAGTGTTAAATCCCCGCGCAGCCGGGAAGGCAGAGATTTGGGGGAGGATGCTGGCGATTTGAGCCTGAAAATGCAACGTCCTTCAGCAATCTCCTCGTGGAGGAGCGACCCAGCCTTATTTGGCTTTTTTTTTTTCCATTTTAATTACATTTTTTTTAATGCTACCATTTTAAATTATGGAGCCTGTGAGATATTTTCAGCAGGTACATTTAATTACAAAATCACTTGAAATTAATTCCATAATTAGACTCGGATTGCTGGAAAAGTCTGAAAGTAAACTGCTCTGCTGTAAAAATGAACTTAGCTGTAGCAATGAGAGCAGCTTCACATTTCCCCTCCAGCATGGTATGATATATTTGTGTTGGGGGAACAAGCCATTTTATGATTGAATCGCATCACTAATGGCAGGCAGAGCCTGGTATAAAAATTGCCTGGGTTTCCTCTCATGCCAGAGACTTATGCCAACATTTTCTAACTTGAATGCCTTAGCCCAGGCAGCTCCAGTCCTTCTGTGTTCTCTCACTGAACAGAGACTTGCAGAAATACAGCTGGAGAGGACCTCAAAAGGTCTCCTCGGCCATCCCTCTCCTGATGTGATTCATTCCCTAGGAGGAGAGGATAATGCTATTTTCCAATAGAAATCCCGTGACTGCAAATGTGATTCCAGCTAAACAAGCTTTTAAACTGTTGCAGGCTCAACGAATCCCTCTTAAGAAATCAGGGTTGGGTTGGGTTTTTTTTGCTGTTTTTTTTTTCCCCTGCAACTGCGTTACCCTTGGTTTCCTGGCCAGCTCCTGTTGCAGTGTGGTGATGCTGTTCTGCCTGTCCTGTTACCTTCCTCGCACAGCTCCTCTCCTCCAACCTCCTGCTTATGGCTCAATTAGCAGTAAAATGAGGCTGTTCCAAGGCTCCCTCCTCCCCAAGGCTGTGCCTATCCTGCACTTGGATTGTCGGCATTCATTCAGCTGATTAGTACAAGAGGTTCTTCAAAATATGCTTTGTGTCCCCTTTGAATGTAGTGGTTTCCAGCACAGCTTGTGATAAATTCTTGGGTGCTGTTGATTGTTATTAAAACCCCTTCCCTTTTACCTTGGTTTGTATCAAATTCCATTTGTAAGGCTTTTTAGGATCTTTGAAGAAGTCATTTTTTTTGGTCCAGAGTCTAGGAAAAGGCAGCAGTCTGGCTGTGCACAGCTAAAATAACCTGTGAAAAATACTCATTGCTCTTCTTAACTTGCCACTGCTGTTATTTTCCAGTGTGGTTGTGCTCAGAAGTGTGCACTGTGAATATTGGCAATGCCAGTAAAGGTACAAATCTTTTGTGGGGTAGAATATGTGCTAGTGGTTGGGTGTTTCAAACCTTAGTCATTCAAGTGTTAAAAGAATGAAGTTTGTTATTCTAACAGGGGGCTGTGGATTAGGATCCTCCCTATTTAGACTGGGTTGTACCTGTTCCCCAGCTTGAGAACTGAGAAGCAGCTCTTGTCATTGACCAGACTTGTGGTTTCCTGGGACCTTTGAAAATGTTGATTCTGGCTTTTATGGATTTGTGTGTTGAGACAGAAGGCACCCAGCATTACCGACTGCTGTGGAAAATGCAGTTCCAATCTCTTTCTATCTCCTCATTATCTGTTAAATAAGGATAATCATATTTCTCTCGGAGATTTGAAAAGAGCTTTGATGGCATTTAATGAAAATACTGTGAAGGTGGAAAGAATTTGTTTCAAAAGCTTTAGAAAAACAGTAGTGACAATATCCTGAAATTACAAAAAAAAAATAGCTTGCATATTAAAAAAGGAAAATGAGTATTTTCATGGTATTTTTTTTCCACAAAGCAATTCACAACTTACATTTTGGATCCCATTTATAGCTTCCTTCTTGCCTTAGCTAATAGCAGGATTTGGCTTCTGTAATAATCCTGTCGTGACTTGTGTGACTCCTTCTATTTTATATCTGACTAAGCTCTATTGATTGTCACGTTCTACCATTTCACCCCAAATCAATACTACTTATAACTCTTCTTTTTTTTTTTCATGTCAATAATCCTACAGAGAATAACTCTGTTTATTACATTCTGACTTTCTCAAAAGGGGATCTAGCAGAAAATTTGCTGTAAAAGTGAACTCAAATGAACAAATCTTTCAGCTTTCAATATACCTTATTCCTCCCTGATGTATTTAACTCTTCTGATACCAAATCTCTCATACTTTCATCTAGCATCTTTGTTTATCTTGCTTTTCAGTATATTTCCATAGTGTAAGGGGGAAAAAAAAGAAGACAACAAGAAAGTAGGATCAGGGTGGGAATGCTAGCAAAAGGAAAAATGACATGCACAAGTGGATGGAAGCAATGATAACTTGATTTTTAGGGCATTGTAGAGGTCAGTTACACCTGTAGTATGGAGGTAATAGCTGCAAGAATATATATATATATATATTTACATATATTTCAAATTGTGGGGAGGGAGAGAAAAAATAGAGGGAGAAACAAAGTTCAGTAAGCTTCTATTTTGAGTTTGTTAGAGTTTTATCATAGTCCCCAGACATCTCCTGGGTGCATGTCTGCTTTGTTGTCCTAGGTCAGTTGGGTGAGCTATGTTCTTCTGCATGGCCCCATGGGGAGGCTCAGGCTGCAACATCCACCTTAAAAAAGGTGGGAAGCAGCACACATCATGCATGGCATTAAATAAATCTGGCTTGTTGTGAAGTCTTCAGACATTATATTGCATGTCAGTGATGCCATGCAGAATAGTGGTGGTATTTTTCTAGACCAAAGCTGAATTTTTGCTGCTCTGTGATTTTACTGAAGTCTTGGTTATAGCTTCTAACCACTGCCCTTGGAAGTAGTGGCTACCAAAAACATAACCCTCAGGTTTCTGAGGATGGGGACTTTGTTTCCTTGGGGTAAGGAAAGGTTTTTGTGTGTGCTGATAATGCAGACCAGCCACAGGGCTTCACTTTTTGACAGCCCAAAGTTGTTTTAGCAAGACGATCCAGCCAAAGATTCCCTCTAAGTGCCTTGCATCCACTTTGAGATGATAAAGAAGGTTTTCTGAAAAATCAGAATGTCTTCTGATACCCTCTTGATAAGCCTGTAGTTAATATATTTTACTCCCTCTCAGTGCATCTGTTTCACTTGTCAAGCTAAATAAACATTTCAGCCTCAAGTTCTCTGTATATCTGATGAAATCATCAGTTACTTTGCAGGATTCTTTTTAACCTCCATCTTCTTGGAGAAGCTCAGTAATTTGGAAAGAGCAGATTTTTCCCAGCATGACATGATCTTATTTTCAGTCCCAGGTCTACCTCATCCAACCTCCATTCTCTGCAGCCTTAAGCTGGCAGTGAAGTACCATCTTGCAGCCATTCTGACAGCAAGTGGCAAGGCCAGTGGCATCCTAGGATGGCAGCTCATTGTTTCTCTTAGTTGCACATCCTTCTGCCCCCAGCCTTTTGAGAGGTGGCCATATTTGAGAGCTTAATATTCCATCTGTTTCCTATCACCTTGCAAGGAGGAGGTTTGTCTGTGAGTTACTGTGGGATTCTGAGACTGAGGTTAACTTTGCTTCTCTGTTTTGCTCCCTTATTCCCAGAATTACAGTACAGTATCTTTGATCTCTGTATTAGGGATGATTACAACTTTAAAGAATGAATTAATTATGCTTTGCTTGATTTTTCTCATCTGTAAAGCAGATTAGTGATGTATTTCATGGTCGTGTTACATGGTAGCTTGAGAACCTCCCAGAGAAAATGTTCCAGGAGTGAGAATTAGGGATTTTCATAAAGTGTAAGCTAACATTTAACAAATTAGAAGGTTCTTTAACATGTTTGATTTTGGTTGTTGTTGCCATGTGGATTAGTAATTAAATATTATCAGAATTAAGATGCTGTTATGGTTTTTTACAACTTCTTAGAGATTTTTTTTTTTTCTGCAGCCATGTACTCCATTTTGTTCTCAAATATCTCTGAGATTCATTTTTTTTTGGAACAAAATACACGTTACTAGAAGTAGAAAACCATGCACTTCATAGAATCCTAGAATGTTAAGGGTTGGAAGGGACCTAGAAAGATCATTTAGTCCAACTCCCCTCCCAGAGCAGGATCACCTGGACCATGTGCTGTGCATTTCAGTGAGGGTTTAGGCATTAACAGGACAACAAAGTATGGCCTGAATTCATATGTGCAACATGCTGGTGCAAATGGGAATGAGAAACTGTGCTGGATTTGGTGGTGAATGTACCTTAGAAGATGAGCTGGAAGGATAAAATGAGGTAGTGTGTACAATTTGATTCAGTATGTGTAAAAATCTGCTTTGCTAACATATTATGGGAACTGAAGGTACATGTGTCTTACCAAATTCAGCAATTTAACTGTGAAACCAACATCTCCTCACTTGGTTTTACATCATCTCAGTACTTTCTTGGACGTGGCACAAGCATAGCCTTATGCAACCAATTACAGGCTGTGCATCTACAAGATTTCACAGTGGGGTGGTTCACAGCAGCCACTTCTAATGCCCACGGTTACCTCCTGACTGTCCCAGCCCATTGCTTCTGCCCACACCGAGTTTGGCCTCCTGTTTTTTCAGGGGAGGGCTCCCAGTTGCTTTTCCTGAACATCTGGGCTGCTGGTAGGGTTTATTCAAATGGGGGTGATTCTTTCTGCACTCCCTAAGAGTGGAAGCAGTTGTTGGTGCCATCTGTGCTCACTATGCTCCTGCAGGGAAAATGTGTTGGATGTGTTTTCAGGCCCATGAGGGGTGACCCCAGGACTATATCAACTTTTACAAGGGGTAGTGCCCATCCTGGGATGCTCTTCTGCTTGTTATTAAGGGTACAAAGCTTTTGCTCTGCAGGGAATTTGCAGAAATTATCAGGAATATTTCTGTATTAAACAGGCTTTGTTTTTGTCAGTATGACTGACTTTAAAAAGTAATAATGGGTTTTTTTCTGCCAATGCCAATACTTACTTTAGCTAAGCATATCACATCAAAAAACCCCCCAACAACCCAAATGTACTTTGACAAACATGGTTGCCTGTGTTAATAGT
Source organism: Corythornis vintsioides (assembly GCA_025447755.1). NCBI lineage: Eukaryota > Metazoa > Chordata > Aves > Coraciiformes > Alcedinidae > Corythornis > Corythornis vintsioides. The sequence goes on from JAOEGS010002459.1 coordinate 13,537, forward strand.
AACAATAATGTAAAAATGTGACTTTTTAAAATATAACCCTTCTCATCCATAGAGCTCGGAGCACTTTGTAAAGGAAAATAAGTTTTATTATGTCCCTTAGTGGATAGGGAAATGACTATAGAAAGATTAAATGGCTTGGAGTTGTTTCACATATGAAACAGCTCTTGCCATGGACTGGGAAAGAAATCATCTGGATCTTTATCCAGCAGTTCCTTCTGTAAATAGAATATAGGGAAATTCCTGATCCTTACTTGTATGCTATGGCCTTTGTCACAGGGGTTTTTGGCTGTGACTCTTTTCTAACTGAAATGAACAGCAGATTTCCTATTCACAGAAATTGCTACTTAAGCAAATCACAGAGGGAGTTTTTCCAGTGTGGTTTATTGGCCTGAATCCTTTATGTCTGAGACAGCACACAGCATTTTCCAGACACTGAAGACATCTTCTTCTGAATAATAAAAAAATAAGAAAATGCTGTAAGTTAGAGCTGAGCACTGAAAAATGGTATCATGCAGCTTCTCCTAGTGCAGAGCCTCTATTAATAGGAATGATATTTCTGCCTTGCTCCATCCTGCAGTTGTGATCATAGTTTACATGAAAGGGCAACATTAGGAAAGCACTGCATGTGATTTTTAAATAATTCTAACATATTTGAGCAGTTAGAGGGGAGAAGAGCATGGCTTGACTAGGTAGCTCCATGCAGACTGTGTGATGAGTGCCATTACCTTGGACCACCCATTCAGTTTAGCAATCAGTGGATGTAATCTTCTCCTGTAAAAAAAAAAAAAAAAAGAGTTCAGCTTACAACTGGTTGCCCATGAAAACAAGGTGTAATGTAAAGGATGAATTGGTATAGAGCCTGATCCTTTGTAATTTCTTCTGCTTGCTGCAGATGGTGAAGCTGTGCAGAGATGGGAGTCATACCAGGGCTGTAAGTACAGCAGAGTTTCTGTCCAAAGCCAAATTTTGCACTCAGTAAAAATTTACAGCCTCTGAAAAAATAAACGTTTGCTTGGAAACTGAACAGAGGAGCCAGGGCTTACAATAGGCTGAAGGAGAAAATAGGTTAGGTTACCAAGGGTTAGATTATGTGGAAGTTGGGTTATCAAGGGTATTGTGAGACAGTATCCTAAAAATAAAGTCACTTGTACACTGCTAAAGAAAAGGCAGGATACAGCACGCCCATGGATCAGGGGAATCATTATATCACTGGCCTCCCATTCCAGAGACCTGGAGGATCCACTGAAAAGAAGAGGTTGTCTTTGAAAACACAAAGCCTTCAGATTTTCTCTTTTGGTGCTGCTGAAAGGCAGCAGCATGTACAGTTGTTGATCTGTCGGGAGGCTGGAGAGCACCAGACAGACTCAAGAGAAAAGCTCCCATATGTGCTGGGAGGGAGGGAGGGAGAAGATCCTCAGAAGTGGAAGCCTGTAACCGTGGCATCCTGTTCTCACTTCTGTTGATAGCACCAGGGAATGTGTACACTAAAAAAACTTGGAAAAAAAAAGAGTTTCCATCGTTCTGGAGGTGGGACAATAGATTTGAGAGCAGAGTGACAGCAATAGGAGTGGAAGAGACCTCAGAAGCACACGTGGCTCATCCTCCTGCCCATAACAGCACACACATAAGTACCTCAGGGAAGTTATTCAAAGCTTCATGTTGGCAACTCTACATCTCCCTGAATATCTCCCCCAGTGCTTCACTCTCTTAAACATTGAAAGGTTTTTTCTCAAGTTTAATTTGAATCTTCTTTGCTGTAACACAGGATTCTCTGAGGTTTTGTGTCTCTAGTGTGGGATTCCCAAGTGTTACTTCTGTGCAAATCCACCCTCCTGAATGCTGCTCCTTCTTCCCTGGGTCAGGGTGGAGAGAATCCTGGCTGCTAAAACTCAGCAAAGTGTCTGAAAAGTGAGATATTAGGTATCTATTAGATATCTGTGATATTAGGTACCAGTCTGGGAGCTCAGGTTTAGCTGCTGCTCATATGGTGCTACTAACGTAGAAGGAGATGTTTTGATTCTTCAAGGTGGAAAATAGCATTTAAAAAGTTTAGTTAAGGTCACAGCTGAGTTTTGTATGTAACACAAGTTTGGGTATCTAAGAGCAGCTATCAGAAAGGTCTGCTTTGCTTTGCTAGTTTGGAAGGGCTTGCAAGGATTTTCCAAAGTCACTATTGGAAAGTATCAGGAGTAAATCTCAGAGCCCTCCTATAAAAGATGCTTATTTACACAGTCTGTTCTCCTTGGGGATATTAGACCAACTCTTTGTACTTGATCATGATGTAAACAGGATGGTTATTGCCACACTGAATTGCACCCAAGTGGATTTGTATTTTATTTCTGTAGACTGACTGAAGTTGTATATACTGAATAGCCCCGTGGTAATAGATTAGATCCACACAAAAGCCAGTCAGGAGGTTAAGACTTCCATGTGTGTTTGCAAAGAAACAATTTTAACTGGAATTTTCAGAAGCAGCTATTTGCAGGTGTCATCTGAGCTGCTGCTTCCAGTAAAATGGGTGCTAATATGGGCACCCTGAAGGATTGTGCCATTGGGAATCTGCAGTGGCACAGGGAGAGGTGGGGGATATTAAAGAGTGTGTGAAGGAGTTGCTTTTTTAGGTTAAAATGAAAGTTTGAGATTCTAAGAGCTGTGTTAGCAAGTGGTGTGGGGATTGAAGTCAACTTATCTGAGTAAATCTTTTAGCTGTGAAGAACTTCATGCCACAGAAAGTGTCTTTTATCTATTTCTACTACTCTTTGTAAGCCTACCATGCTGTTCCTGTGTTTGGGTAGTGATGATTTATATTCTGAAAGCCATGGGTACTGATGAGACAGACATTTTTCTGTATTTCAACACTTAGTTGACATTTTTAGGGATATTTTGTACACATCATATTGCTCAGAGAAAACACAAATGATCCACTTAGAACTGAAAAATAAATAATAAATAATTTGGTCTCCCGTAAATTGGACTTATAAAATAGCTTGATTGCAATTACCAGCTTTGCAGTAATCTTGAAGGAATTAAAATAAAATGGTGTGATCATCAGCACTAGTAAAAATGGGAATACACAGACATTTGTCTTGGTCTTGTAAAATGCAGAACAACTCCCTCTCCTCTGAAGGGTGACCACGGCCCCCAAAAAGCACAGTCCCAGCCCTTCTGGGGGAGTACCACACTGCTGTGGCTGCAAATCTAACCCCTGCTTTATTTCTCATTAGCTTCAAAGATAATCACTCTGGGCAGTTCTTCCCATTGCTGGCCTGTACAAGCACATGCTCTGGGTTTTTTGCACTCCTTTTTCACTCCTTTCTCTGGGACCTGCTGCTCCCCTATGAGGCCAGGGAAGAAGTATAGAGGGTTCTAGCAGTAGCATCAAACCCCTGGATTAGCACACTTTATTGTGATTACACCCCTCTTTTATGTCTTGTGTGCCCTCTGAGGATTACACTGCTGTATTCTGGTCTTTTGCTGGCATTCGGATACCTCTTCCAGTGCTGCACCCACGTTTTAAACCTCTTTTCTCACTCAGCTCTGTGATTCATCTCCCAAAGGGCAGGGTTGTTGCTTCAGGCTTTAGCCCCTTCTTTTGAAGAATGACACTCAGAAATGGTTGCCCAGATGGAAGAATCCATCTTTGGAATCTAGCAGAGCCATTCACTGCTGCTAGCCTGTGCATCATCTGTCACTGTTGCCCTTCAACTGTGCATCTGTCTTGGAGACCAGCACAAGAAAAGTAGAGTCTAGGAGTGATTTTGTCATTTAGGGCTGTTTTCAGATGCTACTATATTTTAGTAGGGGAATATCATGATGAAAATATTCACCAAATGAAATACACAGATAATCACAAAGCATCCAGAGATGAAGCCCAACTCCATGATACCTGTGATCTCTGGGAGTCGTGGTGGGACACAACACTGCCCAATAAGAAACCAAAAAATAGCCAGCACAATTGTAACCAATACCCAACTCTAATGGACAGTCATCTGCAGGTTCTTATTGTTGAGCTTAACATTCACAAGGTTTGCTTTTTAGACTGTAAAATGAGTGGGAGTTGCCTCTAATGCATCTCTTTGGGTGCAAGAATGAGATCAGATTCGTGTCAGGGATGGAGAACAGACTAGTGTGTTGGCTCTATTTAGATTCTGTCTCATTTTTATTTCATATACCATAACATTACAGAGAAGGACTTCATTCCTCATTTCAAAGAGAAATCCATCAGATAAATTGCATTCACTCTGGGGGGAGGAATTTTGTCAAAACCAGGATGAAAGATGCTTTTTTGCAGTAGCCTTGATGTGATAGGAGGTGTGTTGCCTGGATGCTACTAATGGGTACATTATTTTTTTAACTCAGGGTTCTGCATGTGATGGAGTTTTCTTGGTTCTTCCAACAGGCTGCCTGAGAAACCTTGTGCTTTGAGCAAGTAGAGCTGTGTTATTCAAAAAATTAGTATGTCAGCCAGGCTGTTTACAGGGTTATAACTTAGGAAGGCAGACTGAAAAATAGTAGTATTAAAACACTTTTTTAGAATGCTGGTATTGTAAGAATACAATCATAATAATTAATTAATTAAATATATATGAAGGGCCACCCTTTTAAAGTAGCTCAGGTAAAGAGATTTTGTTGCAGTGTAATAGTATCACAAGTAAGTGATTCATAGTATTTGCCATTCTGGTCCTTTAAAGCTGTGCTTTAAAAAATTTAAACTTTCAGAGGAAATAATTATCAATCTGATCTGAACCCTGATAATTATTCTTTCCAAGGAAACAATGTAACAGCTCCCAGTTGCAAGTGTGTAGTCATCTTGGCATTTGCTGTTGTCATGGTCACTTTTTGCCATTAATCTCAGTTTAATTCTTTGGTTGTTTTGATGGAGAGGAAAAAGTCTTTGCTAGTGAATCTATACTGTTAGAAAAAAATATTTTCTATATGCCATTTTTTTTTTTCTGCCTTTGCAGTGAAATGATTCAGTTATCATAAAATCTCCCCTGAAGTACAAAACCAAAGCAGTACAGGGAGCTGCAGCAGTGTTTCAGGAGCCAATGAGACTCACAGCTTGCTGTGAATGTTAACATGATATTGCTATTTTTTGGCTTGGAAATGCCATTTGATGTTTTTTTCCCCTGATCTGAAGGTCTTTGGAAATAGGATGATGTAGGGATTTTCCTATTTTTCAGCTCTCTGTCTCATCTGTGAATTTCCCTTCTTGTCCTTTGGGCCACAGGGGCTCTGATCAGCAGCAGCACTGCCAAATTTCCTATGAGAGAGAATTTGGATCCTCTGTTCTATCTTCTACACTTGACCTTGGGAATGCAGGAGGCAGGAGTGAGTGGAGGTTGTATGAGATTAAGAGAATTGGCCTTATGAAACAGTTCTCACCTCAGTTTACATGCAGGGATGAAGAAAATCTCCTGTTTCTAGAACACAAGATGATGCTGGTCCTGCTGGTTGGACATACAGCCTCTCCTTTCAGCATCTGAAGGCCATTCTTGATCCCTTGAAGCCTTGTCAGTCCCTGCTTACCTCCTCCTCTTACCTGAAAATAAAACAAACAGGTGGGCTGGGTGACTTTTCTGAGAGATTCTCATCATAAACCACATGTTTATTATATTTCTTTCGTAATTTTGCTCCTCTGCAACCTTCTACAGATCATCTGATCTATCTAGATCAGCTAGCTTTGAAAAAAAATTTTGTAAACACTTTATTTGTCATGGTCTTAAATGCCCCCCCCCCCCCAGAATAAAAAGAAAAAGATATTTATTTGATGGGGAGAAGAAGGATTGAGGGGTGTATTATTCAGAGGTTTATATAGAGCTCCCCTTTTCTTCCTAGTTGTAGTGGTAATTTCAGTCTCTTTTTGAACTTGTCTGTATTAATTTTGTGTGTTCCTGAAGTATCCTGTTCAGTTTTGAAACCAAGGGCTGGTTTTTGGGTGCTCATGTCCTTATCATTTTATGATTATGGTAGGAAGAGAATGATTCTGGACACCTAAGCCTAATGACCTGGATTTGTAAAGCTAACGACACAACCTCTATTGATAAGACTCCCTATTATTTTAGCTCTGAAGGGGAGACAGTGGAGCAAATGTTCCTCTTTCCAGACCAGTTATGTGTTTTGTTGAACAATGTGATAGTGCTGAGATGTTTAACCTTCACATTTCAGTTTTCAATCATGCTTTTACATGATGTTATGCATCTGTTTGGTTTCTTTTTTATAATAGCCTCCCTCCTTGAGAGAACAGCTCTCTGTTCTTCTTGTAGGGTAAGTGTCCTGCTTAGGATGCCTAAGGACAGATGCTTTGCAACTTGTACTGTTGCTAGAAACAGCTGGAGTAGAAAAGGTGACATTTAACTGGAACAGCAATGCAGGAGTCTTTGGTTTGTGCTAGTCAAGCATAAATATTTTCTCCATTTCCCTTCAGAATGCTAATTATTTTATGTTAAATAATATTTTCCAGAGGTGAAACGTTCAGTAGTACTGTTACAATAAGAGAAGAATGTCATTTTTTCCTGTGGGATAACTGATCCAGATTCAGTTGGGAAAATTACACTGATTTCTGAAAGCTTTTGCTCCTACTCTTGTGCGGTGTTGCAAGCCTAGCAGGTTGTATGGCCCCTGTGTTCCTGCCAAGGTTACCTGGGCAATTAACTGGTCATTAAAATCCCCTGTGGCACCCAAGCAGCTCCAGGTTCTAACACTGCATTTCTAAGTAAAGGTACTGTCAGATTTTGAAGAAAAAAACATGCTTACATATTGAAAAAAAGCAGTTAAGCGACTTTGGAGGTTAAGAACTGATTTAGACCTGGCTTAGGCATTGGAGTAAACTTAGGAGTTGCTAAACCTTCAGTGAAACAAAGGCCTTGAGCTCCTGTGAAGCTCAAGAGAGGTGCTGCTGCTGTTGAGATACTTGGTAAGGTCATTGCCAAAGCCAAAACCTGCAGTCAGGTTACATGGGGTTTAGGTCTCAGACTGCAGCTCATAATTTGATAAAGAAATCACTGCTTGTTCATTAAATTGAAGGAAAGATTCATTTAAAAATCACAGTGAGAAACTGCACATACAGAAATGTGTCCTGGAAAAAAAACCTAACCAGTATATAAGTCTAATTTGAATTATTTCTTAAGAAAGACATATGCTGGTGAATGCCAGCTGAGGGATACTAATATGTTCTCTGTAATCAAGCCTCGTTCTGCTACATATGGAAGATCTATCTGAGCCAAAAAGGGAAGGAAGGGCGGGAAATAAGGAATACAGGGGAGGAATGTGTCTTGCATTATCAGGGGATTGCAACCTCAGATCCAGTTAGATAGAGACATTTTGTCAAAGAAGTGGAGTATGTAAGTTTAAAGCTTGCTCCAGGCAGTTGTAAGTTGGCCAGCACTTCCAGCAGCTGATAACCTAAAGTGACACTGACCTTGGCAGAATTACAAGGGTAAGCTTTGCACCAGGGATGAATTCTTTCTTGTTTGAGTAGATGAGGCACAGGCCAGTATTCCTTCAGTATTGATTATGGATATTTCCTCCATCCCAGAACAAACACACTGGTTGCAGGGAGTGGAAGTAGAACCAGTCTGTCTATATATTTGAGCTCTTTTGGATCCAATCTATATGTCCTGGGGCACAGTGATGCCACTGAGCTTATGCTGTACCTCTCCTTGCTTTCTTGACTCATTCCCTTTCAAAGCTGTAGCTCATGGAAGAGGAAATACTGGTTTTGTTCAGTAACTACTTGCACAATCAGGTTTTTTTGATGGGTTTTCTTTTTCATGGTCTTGTTGTTTTCATGTCCAGGGGATGCTTCGTGACCTTTGCTTGCAGACATGCAATTGTACAGGTAGTTTCTGAGTGTTGGAAGTGGCTGCTTTGAGGTTGTCAGTGTTTAGAGACACAGTGGAGGCAATTTAGCCACGTCACTATTTTTAATTCAGCCTCTGTGTACTGAATCACTGTACCTCTTGCTAAATCTGTCAGGGTCTGTGGGTGTTAAATGCTGCTAGAATGTAAATCCTTTTTCTTCTGAGGAGCTACCCAGGCTCAGGTAACAAAGTGCCACAGTGAGAACAGAGCTTGGTTGTACCTTACCCATGGTAATTGTAGTGGTTTCTAGTAGCAGAATTGGGCAGCTCTGGAGTCACACCATAATCCAAGCCCTTTTCTGAAAGGGCATAAATTGTGTCCCAGTGGACAGAACCTTTTGGTTTCATGGACTAACAGAACAATGGAAGTGCCAAGAGTCTGACAGATATTCTCATTTTAGGCTTAATATATTAAAATGCATATGATTAAAACAAAAACAAAAGAACAAATGAAACTAAACAAACTCACGACAACAAAAAAAAGCTCTGAAAATGTTATCTGATACCTTAGGGAATTGTGACAGCTGAAGTGTCCCTTCTAGGTCTTCTGTTGAATGACTTGTTGGGTTCAGAAATACTTTTACACATGCAACTCTGCCCATCTGTTCTCCCTGCTTTCTCAGATCCCCTGAGCAGGCAGAGAAGCAAAACTCAGAAGACTTCTGTTCTCTCTACTCTTCAGAGAAAGGAAATTGTGTCAACTGCAATACACTGATTGGACACACGAAAAAAAACCCTGAGCTGGCAGAAAAAAAACCCCAACAGATAGTATGTCTGATATGTGTGAGACAGGCTGAAGGAAGGCTCCTAGCCACCTTAGTTTTAGCAGTGGTCATTGAGTTTCAGACTTGGATGCTAATATTTTTGGACAACTGAGGTTTTTGTTTGTTTCTCTATTAGACATTTAAATAAAGGATGTGCTACTGGAGTGAGAAGTGGCTTAATTTATATTATTTTCTTCCACAGTATGGCCTTTAAGACAATAATGTGTTGTAAGACTCAAGCTCTTTATGAGCTCAGTCTCTTGACAGCACATGATTGATTAAATTCTGCAGATGGGACAGATTTCCTTGTTGTGTCTCAACCTGTCTTTTGATTACTGGCACACAGACCTAGCCACTGCCAAAGCAGAAATGTGAATATGGATGAATGCTCACACATACGCCTTACACATATGTGAACACCCACTCCTTTATGCATTGCTTGGTGAAAAAAAATACACTTGTATATGATAATCCTGTTCTTTATCCGTGTGTAGTGCAGAATGCAAAGTTATGAAGCCAAAATTAGGACCAGGGTTTAAAAAGTTGACTTGTAAAAAGAAATCAACATGAATATTGAATGGTTGTGTATTCAAGGGGGCTGAGTGCAACAGGGATTTGTATTTGATCATTGATCCTTCCTCCTTCAATAGGTCATCAATAGTCAGCTCCTAATGTGTTGTTGATTTCACCTGAATGCCTTCTCTTAATATACTCTTATGGGATATATCTCTGTGTTACAGGCCTAGATCACTTGATGCTAATTCCTAATAATTGCCATGGGTTTTGAAGGAAAAGCCAGTACTGAACTGGCAAAAAAAAAAAAAAAAAGAGTGATTAGTTCTGTTGCTGGAAGTTTTACAGCCAGTTGTCACAGGATGCTGCTGCTGGGGCCTCTTTGGTGAATTTTCTGAATGTTCCTTGGCTCAGGACTACAGGAGTTATGCTTTGGATTGCATCAGAATTACAATGGCATGCTTAAGTAGAGGAATTCACTTTGCAAATTCTTCCCTGGAAGATCATGCTTCTAGAGATAGTGTATAGACATTGAAAGCCTTTGAAAATATCAAAACTAGCTCAATTTTTTTGTTTTAATTATCCTAATGCCAATTTAGACATTGATATTTCTTTTCACTCTACTTCAGTTGTAGTAGACTTATGTCTACACAGCAAGTTTTCTGCTATACCTGATGCTATACCTTATAAAATTGAAGACAAGAGACCCCTGGTCTCTCTGAAGGCTGTATTGTCACTACAGTTTATTTGATGTCTTTTGTTTCTTTAAGGTCCTCTAAGCATTTATTTTCCCATTTAATTTAAAATCTTTGCCACATGAGGTGGCATCTCGAGCAAATGTTATTACATTACAGAAACACTGGAGACCACTGGTTTAATGAAAGGACTTATTTTTTAGAGTTAGTCTACCCCAAATTTCTATTAAAAGTCCATGAAAGTTGTGATTTTGTACCAAATTTTGAATATGGATCCTGATTTAAGACACATTAATCATATGGCACCATTAGTGAGGAATGACTTCTGGCCACTGTACTGAAACCTCTTTAAAACATGACCATCTGCCCAGTGTTCTGCAAAGGTAGGAAATCTTAATTACAGAATATTTTGACAGCTCTGGGTTTATAACACAGCTGAATTTGGCCCAATATATTGATAAAATCGATATTGATCAAAGTTGTGTCGATGAATTCTGGAGATGAAAAACTACATAGCTGAATAGCACTTGGTTTTCTGAACTGTTTTACTTTTTTATATAAAAATATTAGACAAAAGGAGTGTGTTTTAATAAGACACTTAGCACAAATTTGCATGAAAATGGTACTGTTGCTACAGGATGTATTACGAGCTGTTGTAGAAATAATCTGCTTTTAAACAGACTATTTATTCAACCTAACAGAAAAGTTAGTATGTGTCTTAAGTTTAAGGGTAGCTTGCTGTGTTCAACATCTTCAGTTTGTACAGCAGGACATTTTTCACTTAACAGAATACTTAAAGAACCAAGGCAAATGCCAAGAGACACACCGTGCACACACACTGTATTTAAATAGAAGTTCAAGTTGCATAAGGAGTCAGCTACAAGCAGGAAAATATTAAATCTGACAGTCTGTTAGTAGATGTTCCTCTATGCCTATATATTATAAAGGTTATTTGTCAGTAGATAATGCTGGACATGAACGAGCTAAGGCAAAAAGGCTTCTAAATGGAGGAGTTTTAAGAGCTGGCACTACAAATCAAAGCTACAGTCTGATCCCCTGAGCTAAGCCCAGGAGAGGACTCCTCTTCAAGCCACACTGCTCTGTTCTGCTTACTCATCCTAGACCTGTGCCTGCTACTAAGGGCAGTGCCTGTGTTGTCTTGCTCTTTTAGCTCTTAATGTCCTCCTGCTTTTGAGCCTCCTGACTCTTGGCTTTGTCCTCTGGGTGCTGACTGACCTGAGAACCTCTAGCACAGCCCCCAGCTGAGGTCATGTACCCCTTGCTACTGAAAACAAAGGCACCACCCTATGGGTGAGTTCACCTCATTAATGAATCTTGCTCCAAATGTCAAGTTGTACCAGCAAAAATTGCAGGTTTTTAGTAGGACAGTGATAATAATTGCTCCAAGCTTGCATTTGTGGGGTTTTCATGCAGATGGGGTGGAATATTCTATTCTTCCTACTCATTCTTCAGTTCTTCATGTAAATATATACTCAAGCATTTGCTGGAGGCAATGATTTCTTAAGACAAATAAGTTGCATTTATTTAAGCATGGATCTTCTATCCACCAGAGCAAGTGACAGTTCCTAAGACTAATTATTCAGGCTGAACACCTCTCTCTTGTTCAAAGCCTACATGAGTGTCCCTTCTGTATGTGCATTGTCAGCTGGGAAGACTTCTTAGGCAAAAGAGCTGACTATTCCAAATGTCTGGGTCTGGAGTTGGCAAGATGTTGATTTCAGTTGTGAAATACCTGAAATACAGCATATTTTTCTTTAGAAACAGCCTCAAAACTTAAGTTATTCTTTATTTTGAGTGCTTCTTGAAGACTAACCTGTCTGAATCACTGTTTTATTGGAAGGAGGATCTGATCACTTGGAGCTTCCAGTCTGCTGTTGTACTAGGTAGAGTCCTTAAGATGCATTGAGGTCATTGGTAATCAATCCTGCATTCATTTTCCAACCAAATAATCTGCTTTTCAGTAGCATTTTGCTTGGAGAACAGAAGTAATGTGAACCATGGCTTTCATGTTTTAGACTGTGACATGAGTCTTTTGTTTCATTCTGGTAAGTTTTGAGATCATAATCATATTCGTGAGAGCTCTGCAGAAGAGGTGGAATTCTGACAGCCTTTGTTACCCACATCTGCTGCAGTTACAGGTCTTTTCTTTGGCATCTCTGCCCTAGGAACACTCAGATGGCAGCTGCTGTGGTTATAAAGGGGCAGTTGCAGGAGAGGGTGGAACCTTCTCACTTTAAGACTTGTAAGATCAGGTTGATTTTGGGTCCTGAAAAAAACCCAAACCATGGCATGCTGGTTCATACAGAATATGTTCTTCTTTCCCTTAGTTACAAACTCTGTGGCTTTTTTGTCTGTGTGCATGTAGAGTGTGATAGGGTAATTGAATCAGAAGATGAGAAGGATGTCGTGTGCTTTGGCTGTGACTTCAAGTCATGAGCTGCATAACTGGAAGAATTATAATTACAAAAGCCATGTGGATATCAGGTAAAGAATCCAGAAGACACTCTAGACTGCAAAATACTACCTACCATTTGCCTTTGATTGAAAGCAATCTCCACAGTGTAGCAAAACCTTTAAAATATTTTCTTTTTTTTGGAAGATTCACTTCTGCCTTGGCAGATTCTACCTGGGAATCAAGATAGCTCAGTGCAAGTTTCATTTCTGTGTTGGACATGATGGATGTACAAAGTAGGGGATCAGTTCTATTTTATAAGAGACATAAAACCTTGCAGCTTTCCCTGGAAATTTATCTCCTCTTGTTGTATAGGAGAGAACTGAATCTTATCAAGCTATACCAGGAAGATGCTTCCAGAGGAGGAGACTAGATGCCTGTTCTGATCCTATGTGAATGTCTGGAGGAATGTTTTAAGTCAGAGTAGCTGAACTCTCCACATTAAGTCTTGTATTTGACTCAACAGCACTTCATAGTCAGCTGCAATAAATTCCACTGCCTGGCCTATTCTAAAGTACTTTTTTTTTTTTTTTTTATTTGTGCATCATCTACATACAAGTCTGGTTTTAAGTAGGCACATATTTTAAAGGTGAGTTCATTTTCAGGTACTTACAAATCTATTAGTTTGGGGTCCTGCTGTTTGAATTGTTTTAAGTGTATCTAAAAAGATTTTTATATATAGTACACACACTTAGATATTTTTTTTCTCATATTCAAGAGATTCCAGCCTGAAGATACGGCCTACAAAATATTTAATTCTGGCACCACGTGCCATGTACCTTCCTCCCCTTATCTATCTCTTCTAATTTTTAGTCCAAATGAATGTAGAATTCAGTCAAGATGAAATAATTTAGCAACCCCTCAAATAAAGACTTAAGGTCTATAGTGCAATGTAAGTAAAGGGAATGACAGTTAGAAAAGAAGAAACTGTAGAGCCATGATGTATGGCAGTGCTGTTGTGGTTTGTTATTACTGCTATCATTACTGTTATTGCTATGATGACTGCCATAGCTGTTTTTAACAGAGTCTGGCTGCTAGCTGAAGCTGAAATTAGGCAGAGTTTGTTGCACTGTCTTTAGGAACACGCCACATGACCGTATGGCACCTTGGCTCAAGTAGGACCAAAGTGCTGAGGCACAGCTCACATTCCTCAGTGTCCTTGTGTTGCTGCTTTCATTCTAGGAACAGATGGCCTAGCAGGAGTGTTCCCAGCTTGATTAAAACAAAGATACAGAAGGTCATATCGCTGGCTTTTATTGGAGTATGCTGGCTATTATCATTAGGTGGTGTTTAACAATCCTAGGTGTAATTATCCCCCGTTGCATGCAGAGGATCAAAGGTCTCTTGAGGGTGGGAAGCATATATGACACAGAAATGAATTGAAGAGGCTGAAGTAAGATGGAAAATGACTGATTTCGTAGACATATATGCATTTTGAGATGTCTCTTCCTGTATCTGATCCTGAACGTGTAGAGACAACATTTTTGTTGCCCAGCAGTAGAATGACTGCTCTGTTGGCAGCATTTCATAGTTGCTTACATAAAAGCCACCGTGGCCTTGAAACCTTGAATCTGGACAGAAAGAAACAGTTATATTTTAAGCTCCTGATTCAGTGACCTTAGTTCAATGGGTGACAAAAGATTGATGCCTTCTAAATAGATACTAAATGACCTCAGAAAGGTAAAATGGATTTTTCGGTTGCTCAGGTATCTGGTCTCAGCTGTATGGTCTCCTCATGACCTTTCACAGTCTCAGCAGAGATGCCAGTTTGGGCTGAGATCTTGGAAGCTGAACTGTGGTTGGCTGTAGAAGTTAACTGCTCGGGGCTGGAGAGCTGCTGCTGGGGCCATAGAAGAAATTTGCCATCCACCTCCACTAAGCTTACAGTTATTTTACTTTCTAGCACTTTACGTCCATGTCAAAAACAAAATGCTCTTAATACTTCTTAGACTCTATTCACAGATGTTTGCTCCCTCTATTTTCACCTTGTGTATGTGCTACTGGATATTGGCTAATTTATTTTGGCATGTGATTGCTTGCTGTATTTGTTCCTGAAACTGGAGGGGGCAGATCACTAGCAAAGGATCTGCACAGTGATTTTATCTCTCTTTTTTCTCTCTTTCTACATTTCTTTCTTTGTTCTGATGGGCGTTTCTTGGTCTCTTAAGTTTTTGCATAAAGCCCAAATAGTTACTCACTGATCTATATATATATATGTATATCTCAGAAGGTGAAAAAGTTCAGTGAAGAGACTAATGATGAGAGAGAGGAAAGGTGCTTTTGAAAATATGTTTCCAGTTTGATTAGATTTTGCTCCTAGTTGTTTGATTAGATTTTGCTCCTAGTTCTAAATATAAAATCTTTGCAAACTTTTAACTCCTGTAACCTTGTTAGTCTGTAGTCTCAAGCAATTGAATCTTCTGGTCAGCGTGCCATTAAATGGATATTTTCTAGTTCATAACTGTAGCAGAGACAATGCAGCAGACTTTGTGAAGAAGACCTTGTGGGGCTGTGAGATGGTTCATTTTTTGTAATTACCTTAATTGTTCTAACAAAATATCTTTCCCCTACAAATGCTGCCTTGGTGTATCCTGAAGGCAGTCACAGCTACAACAATATTAGTGCTGCTCTGAAAGTCACAGCTGAATATGTCAGTGGGAGTCAAAGTAAAAGGTGCAATAGAAATGTTATGAATTATTATTAAGATACAGGAGAGAGCTCTGCAGGGAGGAACTAGAACATCTTGGGAAATGGTCTGCATTCAGCCAGCTGGGAAAGCTGGAGACAGAATGTTAATAGAAATGTTGTTTTTAAAAATCACCATGACATCAACATTTATATCAAGTGCCTTATGCTGGAGCTGGTTATATAACTGTGATTCTATTAGGTGTGATGAGCAGCTGTGCAGTCGAGGGGGGCTGTGCTGTGCTGGGGAAGGTGGAGTTGTGATGCCTGAAGCAAAAGTATCTCACTACTCCTGTGCCGTGTGTTACCCTGACCCCTGCATTTGGAGCTTCGTGATGCAGGAGAGAGGTTTGTGTCTTCCACCTTGTCACCTGGAGGAAGGAGTAACTGCACTGAAGTCTGAGGTGGGAGCTACACTTTTGCCCAGAGGAGTGTTGGTCAGAATGGAGATGAAGGAAAGCACTGGTTAGCCTTTTTAAATCTCAAGATTGATCACTTTAAACTCTGTGTAGAGTTGTTTACAGATAGTGTTCAGTTGCTCAGTGTTCCCAGTATGGGTTCCAGTAAGATATGTACATAAGTTATGGCAAAGAAAACTCCAGAACTCTAGCATACAAGAGAAGCATCTCAAGAAAGTACAGTGAATACTATACATCATCTAGCAATTGGTTTGGTATTTGCTTGGCAATATTCTCCTTCATTAGTAGGAAGAGCAGGGGAAATGCCCCAGTTCCAGCTTGAGTAAATGAAAATGTAAGTACTTGTTAATGTAAAGTAAAACTCCTGTGGCAAAGTGTCTTGGTTAGAAGGATGGTTGTTATGAATAACAACATAGAAAGTCTTTATATGGCAAGCATCTTCTCAAAAACCAGCATAAGCAATTCAGAAGTAGTTCAGGGCCTAGAACAAGTGATGAATATTTCAATAAATGTACTGTTGGAGATACCAGGTACAAACATACCATATCCTTTCTCATTCTCTAAGCAATATATGCTTTAAGGCAGATTTCTTCTGAAGAGGCATGGAAGCAATAGGATATAAAATACAGATGCTACTCTGTAGTAGCAGTTTGTTAATATTTCATGCTTTTAATGACATTTTGAATGTCAGGCATCTAGGGAACATGAAGGAGATTGTGCACTTTGTTGGGAAGTCTGAGAAAGCTCTGCTGTCTTTTCTGAAGAACTCTTATTTCATCCATTCTCTCAGCAAGGCAGTTGTGATGCATATAAAACCAGTGTTCACACAGGCTTCATGCATAAGAAACGAGATGTATATTTTCTTTTTGCAAAATCCATTCAAAAGTTTACATCTAGATGGGGAAGATTTGGTGTTATTCTACTACCTTAGTGTATTTATATATCAATATCTGGTTGCAAAAGGTGAGCTCTCTTGAATAATCTGAATTGTTTCTAGCTACTTGCCAAGACTGAAGAGTTGCTGTGTTTTCAGATGAAATGTTAATCAAAGTTGTTCTTATTCTGGTCTGATTCTTGTCCTTCTTCTGCATGATTTCCATATTGAAAGGAGCCAGTTGGCCATAAATTACTTCTTTTCACTAAACCTTACACTGAAATAGAATTTGTTCTTAAGGTCAAAGCTGCTGCTTCTTGGAACTCAATTTCTCGACTATAATTATTTTCATTAATTTCTCTGTCACTTTCAATAGCGTTTTCTTCTCTAGAAAGATCTCAGCGGCTCCCTCTGGTGGCTGCGTTAACTTAATTTGGCTTTTTTTTTTAAGATGGAAAAAAAAAGAGAACCTCATAAGATTGAAAGACCAAACCAAAAGATAATAATTTAACGTAGCTGTTGTACAGAAGCATCAATGTGGGTTCATACCAAAGAGGAAATAGACAGTGTCTTGCAGGGATAGCTGAGGGATTTGCAGTACAATATGAGCTTTAATTGAACATATTTTTAACAGCATTGCTATTGAGCAGTATGATCAGCTAGGAAGAGTACATGAGATCTACAGAGTGAAATCAGTCTTTTTGATTATCTAAGAAATGACATCTTTTATTTTAGCATTTTGCCTTTTTTTCTTTTAAATAGAATTGTAATATACAGAGGTTCTGTGAAATGATACCACCATGATCCTACCAGTTTCTTCTATTTTTTTCCCAGGCTTTCCAAGTATATGCAAAATAATTCAGCAGTTCAGTTCTGCTGCTTGTTAGGAATCCATCTGGCAAATAAGTCTGGATGCAAGAAGTTAAAGCTGATGCATTCATCTCGTGGGCAAAGAGTGTGCACAGTCTGTTGCCACATCTTGGCTGCCACAGGCTACCTAGGTAAACCACAATAGCTTGACACCAGCTCAAACAAGGCTTCAGGCAGTCTCTGCCAGCCTAAGGGATAGGATTGACATCTCTCCCAGGTGCCAAAGCAAGGCAAAGTTCATCCATTTTCTGTAGGCTGTGAATAAGTACTTGGAAGGTCTCAGGTTGAAAGCTGCTCTCCCTTTCCACTCTCTGGTACTGAAATCTGCCCACAAACAGCAGTCATAAATTACAGCAAAATACCTTGAAGCAGCCCATTGGGTTTTATATTTGGCAAATTTCCACTGGCTGGTGGCAGTTTGAAGAGGCCTAGTATCCACAGCTTAAATACAAGAAAAATGGGGAGATGATTGGGGGTTATTAATGGATTTTTATGCCATCCTGATTCTTGTGAGGATTTCACAGTTTTGCCGAAGTCCGTAACAGTAGTTGAGACAGATTAAACTGCTTAAGAAGCTTAATCCTGAAACAGAAAATGTATTGCACAGTGTCACTACCAAAAAGAATATAACTCTTCATTACTGGTATAAATTACACTAAAACAATTTCCTCCCTCGTCTGGGTACATGGTATTTCAAAAGTGAGTGTAACAAGATGCGTTTATTGGCATCAGACAACTGATTAAATACATTTTTAGAAATGCTGAATTCATCCCAGTTTGGAGTATCTGTTCTTGGGCTTCCTCCATCCCATGTAGAACAGCTGGTAAAGCTGAAAAGCATCCCTTGACACCTAAGGGAAAGCTGAGGTGTTTCCAGCCAGAAATGTATAAAGAGACTTTGAGAAGTAGCAGTGTCCCCACTTTTTCCATGGGTCACAGACATTGTACCTCAATTTTTACTTTGTCTCTAATTGGAATCCTAGAACTGTAGAATCACTTTGGTTGTACAAGATCTTCAAGGTCATCAATTCCAACCATGAACCCAGCACTGCCAGGTCACCACTAAACCATGTCTCTTCTTGTAGTGAGGGGCCCAAAACTGAACCCAATATCTGGGGTGCGGCCTCTCCAGTGTGGAGGGCAGGGAGACAGTCACTCCCCTAGTCCTGCTGCCCACACCATTTCTGATCCAGGCCAGGATGCTGTTGGGCTTTTTGCCCACCTGGGCACACTGCTGTTTGATATTTAACTGCTTGTCAATCAACACCCCCAGGTCCTTTTCTGTTGGGTCTGTAGCACTGCAGGGGGTTGTTGAGGCCCAAGTGCAGGCCCTGGGCCTTGGCGTTGTTGGGCCTCATGCTGTTGGCCTCATCCATCAATCCAGCCTGTCCAGCTGCCTCTGTAGAGCCTCCCTGTCCTCAAACAGATCAACGTTCCCACTCAACTTGGTGTCACCTACAAACTTGCTGAGGTTACCCTCAATACCCTGGCATTGAATTCAGGCTGACAGGCTGTAGTTCCCCAGATCTCCTTCTTGCCTCTCTTGTGGTTGTGTGTCACATTTGCTAACCTCCAGTCAACTAGAAGCTCTCCAGTTAGCCAGAACTGCTGGTAAATGATGGAAAGTGTCTTGGTGAAGTCATACCTGTGGTGTATTTAATGCATAACTGTATCTATGACATAGGAAACGTGCTGAGTTTTAAGATGTACAAGGACATGTCTTTTTCATTAAGATAGCTGAGTTATAAGGCATTTTGGTTAGTAAGGCATCAAGTAAGCTATGGAGTGGATTGTTTTATGAAATGCTGGACATGCAAGAGGAATGTAGTTTTAGTATTTAGTTTTAACTTTAACTTTTAACTTTAACAAAACAATATAAAGTCATCATTCCTATATCCATGCCTAGTTTCAGTGTGATGCTGCTAGGGCACAAGATGCTTCATTTAATCAGGTCTAAACACGTGCAGGACAAGCACACTTTGTGAATGGGAAAGCTCTTTAGGTCAAGCCATACACTTCACACCATGCAGCAGTATTTCAGTGTGGGAACTTATAACTACCTGTGGAGGTGACTTCTGCCTGATGTGTTGTGATGATTGATGCATCTTTGGTGAACAGCATGTGAGCTGTGAAATAGCTTGAGTCAGAAATCAAGAGGAAAGATACTTCTTTTCATATTGGCAACGAGTATTTCTTGTCAGTAAAACAGATCAGTGGCAGTCTCCTTTTTAGGCACAGCAACGTATTTGCAGAAAATTTATCACAGGTGAAGAAATTCCAGAAGGTACCTGTGGGGTTTTCCAGGAATGAAAAAAAATTAATTAAAAGATGAATATTTTCAGACCACAGTTAGAGTAGATTGAGAGAGACCACCAAGTATGGTAAGATGCTTTCTTACCTTTGGATTTTATAGCCTAAACTCAAAGGCATCATGGAGAGCAATTGAGGTTACTACTTGAGGTTGTTGAGTAGCTACTGAAAGGCCATGCCTACTTAATAAGGTACTATCAAACTCAGTGTTTTGGGCTGCATGTATAGAAAATGGCTGTAGATGTAAAGTGTAGGGATAATAACTGGGAAGAGCATAATTGTCTAAATCACCAAGTCAGGAAGCTTGATGTGTTGCTTGTATCAGTGGAGGATGCAATTCACTGAACACTGTAAGTCAGGCTCAGAAATCTGTGCAGTTGTAGAAAAGGCTGAGCCCAATATTTTGAAAAAACAAAGTAAGATTTGAAGAGAGAGGCCCTGAATGAAATCAGGCAACCCATGATGTGTGTGGCTGGAGTCTGTGGTATAAGGAGGCAGCCAGACTCCTGCATGGATTTAAGTCTGCTTACTACATAATTCACAGTAGTGAGGTGAACTCAGGATGAAGCATTAGCTTCTGCATAGAATTTTTATTCTGATCACTGAAGCCTAAAGTTATTAAAAGAACAAACACAATTATGACATCCTAGGGGACTGACACACATATAAATCTGGATATGCTGCCTGTTTCTTGCACAGCTTATGTGCAGCTCTCAGTACTGCCTGCCTTTTATTTGCTGGGTTTGCTGCAGCTGTTTCTCTGAAAAAAAACATTTAACACTCTGGGGAAAGAGAAGCTGCAGAAATCGTCGTATTAATAACATCTATTAAGAAAAAAGAAGTTTTAAATAAATTGCTTGTTTATGTGGTTAAAACTGTCATCCCTTGAATAAGAACAAAGAACAATCACTTTGCTAGTTCTAGACCTTTCCCAGCTCCCAGCCAATCAACTTACAGTACCATAAAAATATAATAGCAGCTTATTCTTCCTTTTCCTCTAGTCCCTCAAAATGATGAGAATCTATTTTCATGATAGGTAGAGATGTGACTGCTTTCTGAAGACAAAAAAGCCCATAGTCTTTAAATTTAACCAGTGTATGTGATTTTCAGATTGGCATTTATGGAAATATTTTGAGCATCAGGTAGCTGAACACATTCTGTTATCTGTGCACATTAGTGCCATAACTCTCAACTGACTAATAGAGATGTGTATATATAATATATTATCTACAGTGTATTAGATTTCATCTGACAGTCTCAACTTCAGTGTTGTCAGTGCAGAGTACATTATGGAGTCTGTAGTTTTTAGGTGTGTCAGCAGAAAAAAAAGGTACTGGGAACCCTGTTGGGCTTCTTATGTGTTATCATCTACTTCTCTCTTACCTTTTAGTGGTATCACCACCCAAACAGCTGTCAGTCAGCTTCCAGACTAACATCTGTATGGCACTACATCCCATCTCTTAGCTTCCTCCACATCTGCATAAATTCACTGCCACATCCATAACTGAAAGGCAGTGACTCCCAGTACTCTGCCCCAAGACACTACCTGTAATACCCACAGATCAAAGAAAAAAGAAAACCCCATGATCTAGGCAATCAGGGACTTGATTCTCTCACTTCAATAATTCACAAGATTTTAGAGTTTTTGGAAGGTAGAGAGATGGAAAGTCTTGGAGGTATGATATAAAAGAAAGCAAAGATGTATTAAAGAAAGATTGTGTCAGACTAATCTGTTAATCTCTTGAGACGACAGCTGGCTGCCTAGGGAGGGAAAGTGCAGCAGATTTCCTCTGTCTTGACTCCCATAAACTGCCACCAGGGAAATTATAGACTGAAGATTTGGGTTAATAGAGGAATTGCAGAATTGATAGGGAGCTGGCTAGGGAGGAAACCAACTGCACTAAAAGGGAACTGGGCCAGAGGGGGACTTTCCACTGATGATTTTTTGATGATGCCACAGTCTAGGTGACCCTGCTCAGGCAGGGGGGTTGGACTAGATGATCTTCTAGGTTCCTTCCAACCCCTAATATCTGTGAATCTGTGAATCTAGTCCAACCCCTCTGCCAGGGCAGGGTCACCTAGAGCAGATTACATAGAAACAGATCCAGGAGGGTTTGGAATGTCTCCAGAGCAGGAGACTCCACAACCTCCCTGGGCAGCCTGTGGCAGGCTCTGGCACCCTCACTAGGATAAAGTTTTTTCTCATGTTTATGTGGAACCTGTGAGTGGTTTAAGTAAAAAGCTTCATTGTCAGTGCTGAACTGGATTCCTGCTTCCTTTCTATACAGCTTTGTGGGTTTATCCCATTCTTAGAAAATAATAAACTAACTTTATTTCATCTTTCTTCAGTGAATTTGTTCTCGTGAAGGGAAACAACAGAATCAAACCCGTGCTTAGTGCTGGCAGGAGTAGCAGAATATAGGAACATGAAGTCACTTTTCAATACAGAAGGAAATCAGAAGTTCTCCTTTGGTGCAGATTAGAACCAAAATCAATCAAGGTATTTTTTTTCCAGTGGATATTTCCTTATTGCTTTCCACAAGCTTTACTTGCCTAGATGGACTTTGCAGTGTGATCTGAAGCAAGTGTGAAATGCACAGTGGCAATCCTCACGTGCTGGTGAGCCAGCAAACACACTTTCTCCTCCTTTACATCCTCTAGACCTCTGGGTAAATAATATCCCAACCTTGCAAGGCTAACCAAATAAGTACCAGCAACCAAAGAATACACAGAAGAAAATGTGAATTAAGAATGGCTGGGCAATGAGGTCCCTAAGAGGAAAGGTCAATTTAATGGGTAGAGAAAAATCACTGTAGGGCATCAGAACTGTCAGAGTATCCAGAGTCATCAGAGGATTTGTGATAAGGAATCAAGTGCAAAAGCTGGAAACAGTGTCTGTCTGCTCTCCTACTTTAATTATATACCAGTTTTAAACTGCTTTGTACCTCAGTCTTCTCTAGTGTGCACTTTATTTAGAAATCTAATATGATAATATTTGCAGATTAATCCTCTTTGCCCCTATATCCAATTCTGCCTCTTCCTGGGAAAGAATAAAGTCAGTTTCTACAGCACAGCTGAAAAGTAAAAAAAAAAAAAGAAAATGTTGGATTACCATTCTGCTGTGTGCAATAAAACTATAACATTATCTAGGGAAGTCTGTAGTTGATTAGAGCAGAAATATCCAGCCCCCAACTCACACCTCTGAGTATTTGATTCCTGCATCATACAGAAACAAGGAGCTCTGCTGAACAGTGTAACATTTCATTACTTTGGATTTGTGATGAATAATATTAGATGCTATTGGGCTAGAAGAAATATTACTATAGTAACTAGCTCGTGATTCATTTTTTGTTG
>JAOEGS010002459.1:56431-67491 GCA_025447755.1 Corythornis vintsioides
AACCAGTGCCCCTTGGCCTTTGGGAACAGCCCCTCTGCAGCTTTGGAGCAGCTCCTGCAGGCACTGGCAGGTGCTCTGAGGTCTCCCTGGAGCTTCTCTTCTCCAGGCTGAACTTCTCAAGGCTCTCTCCTCATGGAGAGGCTCTTTTCTTCCTGATGACTTAAAACACAATATAAGAACTGCTGCCATGACATGCTCCATGTCAAATAGGATGTCAGAAGGAATCATCCCCAGTTGATACCCAACCATACAGGTTGGATGTCAGTGTGTGCCAGATGCTTGGTCAAGGCCATCTGGGAGGCCTCCTGAGCTTTGATTTAGATCCAGCCTCCCTTTTCATCTCTTTCTTATTGCTCTCCTTAAGTGTTAAAGCTTTCCTTGGTGATTTGATGATGCCATCCCATCTGTGCACGTGGGAAGGGAAACCCAGGGACCAAAGTCCAGAGCAGAATGACTGGAGAGCAGGTTCTTCTCAGCTCTGGGGCTGCCCCTGCTGCTGTTGGGGCAGAGGAGAGAGCAGCAGCACTGGAAGGTGCCCCCTGATAACTCCCCTTGGGAACTCTGGTGTAGGGATGCTTCAGCACTTCCATCCAGAGAGGGAAAATAAACTGCAGGTGCCCTTGTTGAAAGTGTTTGTTCAAGGGATTTATTGCAAGGAGTGCCAGTCTCCAGGAATCCTGTTACAATCCACTATTAATTAGTGGACAAAACTCCCTCCCTGCCTGGTTTTTTTTTCTTCTGCACCTTGCATGCCAATGCCAGGCTCACTTCTCAGCATTCCTTTTGTGTGTGAGGTATAATCTCACCAAGCAGCATTTTTCACAGAGGAAATCTGCCAATAATAAATTAATTCCATTTATTTACTTCCTTGAGCTGTTCAGAATGTATTCTAATGACATTTTCTGCTCAGTCTGTTATATATGGCAATGATTAAAAGCAAGTCATTGTTAGGAGGCTATAGTAAACCATTTTAGAGTATTCATTCTGCTATAAACAGTGCTGCTTACAGCTTTCTTCTTTTGATAGATATTCTTCTTGAAGCCTTCACAGAAGTAATTTCTTAAATATGTGTATAATCACATAAATGCTCTATGTCAATCTTGTGAATTTCTCCCTCTTTGTGAGGCCAAATAAATTCTAAATTAAGGGTTTGTAGCTCCATTGAAAGAAGAAGCTACACCAGGGACCACTCAGCTCCCATCATACAGCCTGCTTCCTAATGCTCAATCCACACTCAACGTTGCCAAGCACAGGGCTTCCTTCCACCCACTCTGGCAAGAGGCTAATTTCTGCTGATGGGGAAGAAGATTTTTCTGTTAATTGTAATTGCTGGAGCTTTCTCACAGCAGTGCATAAAATCTGTGTTACCTGGTACTGGAGTGTAGCCAAAGCTGCAGAGTTTTGCAGCAGCTTCTCAGGAACAGCTGCTTGCAGCTGATGAGGGAAGTTGTTGCAGTTGAGGAAAAGAAGGATGCCTCTAGCTCAGACTGCCAAGTATTTACTGGGACGAGATCCTCTTCAGTGCTTGTACCTTTGCCAATCTGAAAGCATTTGGATTGATTGTGGAGTGTCTGCTTCAAGCTGAAGCATTTGGGGAGCTTCAGCTGAAATGGTTGAGCTGGATCTGAGTGACAGGGAAAGAAGTGGTGTTGCTTTGCCAAGTGCTACAAAATGTGAGTCGTTTAGAGGATAAGATGAAGTATCTTAACACTGAATTTTCAGCTCCTTTAACTCCTGAATATACATCTTCTGTGTAAGCCTTAAGTTTCTTTAACTATTTTTTTTTTTCCTCCTGGAATTCCATAATTATGCAGAAATATTTTAAACTTCTTTGTACTGAAAACCTAGAAAACACTAGTTGCTTGCAAGGATATATGAAAATCTAAGGAAATTTTAAATTACTATTATATTTAAATTATCCATTTGGGGTTAATCATCCATCTTTAGAAACTGATGTAAGGTAGCAGTTCCTTCTGTAGGATCAGATATACAAAAGATAGATGGAAAACCCCTTAAAATGAAGATTACCACACGGGGTATAAACATGAATTGTAAAATCAGATGGCTTCCAAAAAAATATGGGTGGGAGCAAACACTTAAAACCATACCAGTATGGACTGTGTGAAGTGAAACAGAGAGAACCAGGAAATGTTGATATATGACACTTCAAGGGGAATAAATACACAGGATTTGGATAAATTAAAACCCAAAAAAGCCTGTTCTTTGGGAATGTCATCTGTACATAATGACAAACCTTGCCATCTGGACTCTCCATTTTCATCTTTCATGCCCTTTGGAAGATTTCCAAGAAGATGTAAGGAACAGTTCTAAAGAGCTGGGGGGGGAAGGCAGGCAGAGAGGGGTTTGATGACAGTGCTAATGGTAGAATAAAAAGCAGTTGTGAGGATGGTGTCACTGGGAATTCCCAGCTATGTATCTGAGAGTAGAAGGGAAAACAGGCTGATTGCATTTGCAAACAGACACGATCATGTTACCTGGGATGTCTGGTTTCAGCATCATCCCAGCTGGTGCTGCAGGGCATCAGATACACTGCAACACACACCCCTCCCTCTGCATGGGGATCCACAGCCTCTTTAGGTGAGGTTAAGCTTAAGAGAATGAAAAATAGAAAATAATTCACATTTTTGCAGGGAGATTCAAAATGAAAATGAAGTAAATGTGAGGAATAGATTTCAAAGGGGAGGGTTGATGAGTAGAAGAGTAAAAACAGATTGCTATATAAAAAGCACCTAATTGTGGGAGGAGGTGAAAGGATATGATTCTAAGCAACCACCAATTACAGAATGGATCCAGAAAATTATAGAAACTATGGAAGGAGGATAGGAGAATGAAGGAATTAAAAGAAGTGAAGAACAAAACCAGAAGAAATGCAAGGGAACCCCCAAAAAAACCCTTATCTGGAGCACCAGGGAATTTTTGAAGTGTAAAAGGGGGGCTTAATAATATGAAAATAAAAATAAGCAAAATATGCTACAAATTAAAAATAAAATTCTGAAAAACCAGGCAAGAATACAGACCAGACCTGAGCACAGACACTCAGAGAGGGGGTCTTCTAATTCTGACATAGACCCTGGAAAGTAAAGAGCCTGAAAGAGCACAAGAAGAGATGATTTGACATGTGAAATGCTGCAGCCACTTAATATTTCCAAACAAAGTGACTGAAGCTTTCTAAGCAATGACACACAGGCTACTCTGAAGGAAAGCTTCAAAAATCTTCATTTTTTTATACCAGACAGTGACTGATGCTGAGCTATGCTCAGTTTTAATTTCTTGATGGAATACCCAGCCGTAGACTGAGAAAAAAACTAAGATACAAATCAGGCTGTAATCAGTTTATGTTCAGGAGTCAAAGCAAGCAAGCCAGAGATATTGAACCCTGGAATGAATGGGTTTCTCTCAGTGTTTCCTTGTTGACATTGAGAAGGCTTTGCATAAATCCCATGATGCTTGTCCTGGGGGAGGATAATGTTGATGCAGCAGATCTCCAGCAGATAAAAACCCTGCAGAGGCAGCAGAGGGTGGCAGTGCAAGCAAGTTGTGAAACACTCTGCTATTAAGAAATTAAGAGAGGTAGATACCAGGATTCTCTTCATTGTTTACACCTCTTTGCAGGCAGGAGGGAGAATAAATTCCACATTGCTCATCTGCCAAGTTAACTGAGTTAATGTTAATGTAGCATTGATAGCCTTGGTTTAATATTGATTGATTAGCCTTGGGTTAATATCTGTGACTAGGCTGGCATTTCAGAATATATTCCCTGCCTACAGCAGTACTTCTGCAGCTCAGGAACAAGCAGCAGTTGTCAGGCTGTGCTCAAGCAGCAGCAACCAACAATATTTGTGGGCACCTTTACTTGGCCAACACATTTCCATGGGTGATGCCTTGAGGGATGAAATAAACTGATAGTGTCACCCTGGGGGTCATGGAGTCATTGAACTCAGGTATGATGCTGTCTAAAAGGATAGTTTGAGATAGAAAGCAGAAATTAGATCTATCCAGCCACCCTGCAAGAGTATGGAAATGGAGCACTTTAAGGAGCTGCTTATAGTGGGATATCTCAATTTTTCTGCCTGAAATTCACCTGTACCCTTTTCCCCACAGCTGAGAGAGAGGTGTGGAAAAGAATTGCATTAGAAAAGAGCACAGTGACATGGAGTACTAGGCAGCCAGAGCACGTTCTGCTGGGAACATGCTACTTAATAATAAGCCAGGCTCTTAACTCCAGCAGGTGTATTGCAAAATGAAACAGAAAGGAAAGCAGAGTCCATTTCCAGACAGGCTGATCTGCAAAATTGGCTTTTTACAGCTCTTGTTATGAGGGAAGGGGGGGTTTAGAGAACAGGCTCCACGTTGAAGACACTGTTTGAAGAAGATAAATACCATTCTATTTCTAAGACCCTTTTTTGCATGGCAGAAATCTTCCTTGATCTTGGCTTCAGCTGTTCACAGTGTTTCAGGAAAGCAACAGAACAACTTGTAATCTGTTTCTTTTATGTCTTCTGTTCCTGCTTGCTGCACAGGACTGTGACAGTAAATCACTGTTTTACACCTGCTCTATCACCTGTGTACCTTTCAGAAACTCCTTAGCATTTCCACAATCAGCCAGACATCCCAACTTTTTTATGGAGCCATTATTTCTGCCCTGAAGTTCCACGTTAGCTGCCAGATAACTTGTCATTTGGTTTTTTTTCTCCGTGGTGCTTTAAATATGCTGAGGATGAGGTGGGGGAGAGCAGACACAATTTCTCCCCGAGGGCTGTTTTAGAATCTGAATCTTTAACTGCATCTGGCAGGGCTCCTGAGGAAGGCAAAGCACACTGCATTGTCTGCCTTGAAATCCAATAGCTCTGTGTTCATTAAATCTGGCCACACACTGCAATCACAGAAATCTGCTGCAAATGGAAGGACCTGAAGCCACAGACTCTGTGCATTAGGAAGTTTATTTGCTGCATATTTTTGTTCACTTCCAGGGATAAAAATCAGTATTTAAGGGGTGGCAGTTTGACCCAGCAGTGTAGGCAGGCACTTGATAACTAATCAGAAATAACCACTGGTCTTCCACACCTTCCTAGCCTTGTAATCTGGTTTGTGCCAAGGTCACCTGCTGGTTTTCCTGCTTTTTTTTTCCCAGAAGCACTTCTGTGGGAATGGGACCTTGTGCTTTTCCTTCTCCCAGGTACCATAAACTTGTTTTTCTTACCCTTAAATCCTGGAATAAGTTTGTCTCTTCCAGCATTCCTTCTCTCCCTCAGTCCCTGATGATTGGTGTACATGACACCACACATGCTTCAGGGATCCCTGCCTGTAAACAAAGAGGAAGGAGCAGTTAAAGGAAAAAAGGATTTAAACCAACATAAACCCATTGATATGTCCATCTCACAGTGAGCACTGGCTTCTTCAGACATCCCTCTTGGGTGCTTTTATCTCTTTGTTTTTCTTTGCCAGCTTCCTCCACGTCCATTCCACTTCTAAGCACTTTGACTTTTTCCAGGGCTGGGTTATCCTTTAATACCTGTGGAATGCCCAAGCCTTGGCTTTATTTTGAAGCTCTCTGATTCCTTCCTGTTAAATTTCTATGCAGTCCTCAGCATCTGCTTCTAAAAGTCCTAAAAAGACCATTATTGATCACAAAGTCAACCATTTGTGAGGAAAAGATTAAACAAAACTAGAAGCAAGTGATGAAGAAAGCAGAAATTATCTGCTGTAAACAAGACTGCAGTGAATAATGAATATAAATATTTTCTTAAAGATAATTACAAGCCTTTTGCTAAAAAAAATAACCTCCTAGCTCCCTATTGCTGCAAACTCATCATCAATTTTATTTAGCTTAAATGAAAATTGCACTTTTTTAGCTTATAATTCATAGGGAAAAGATCACTGGAGGTGTTGTTTCATTCTGTATCTGCTCTGTTGTGCAACTGAAGATCAATGTTGCCCAGGTTGCTGTGCAGGGCAAGGCAGGATTGTTGAGGAGGAGTGTTAATTTGGTTTGATGTTCCTGTAGGAGCCCAGCAGACTGGAACTGCAGTTTGTAATTTGTAACTCCAGTAACGAGGAAGCTCTGTGTACAAGAAGTGATTGTAAATCACCTTCTGTTCCCATTTAGGAACCAGCTAATGTTAAACTATTATTAAAATAGGCCTGAAACTAGTTTGATGCTGTTTCATTTAGGCTCAGGCAGCTGCTATCAGTGATAGCAATTTTCACCAAGATGGTGTTTGTCAAAGCTAGACAAGAGGAGTAGCTTTTGATTAAAAAACTAATTATTCCATTCATTTCACACTCCGTGGAAGGTGCAAAGTGCTTCTCACTGTGTGCACATTGAAGCTGGTGCAGAATTACCCAGGGGTGAGGGGAGGTAGAGTCAGCAGCTTGGAGCCAGGAGACCTGGGGTTTGTTCCTACTTGACTGAGCACTGACTTGCTGAATGGTCAAGAAGTGGTTTAACTGTTAGGTGTCTTCAGAAGAAAAAAAAAATCTAAGTAGCATTGTGAAGGTTGGGTGATTGAGAAAGGGTAAAATGGAAAAGAGTCTGGAGATTATTGTTGTTATAATCTGGATATTATTGGCTAAGAACACAATTTTTTTTAAGGATTCTTCTTGCAGGCTTTCAGAAATAAATTTGCTGGCAGCTTTGGAGTTGATATAATAAAATTAATATCATTGATATAATAAATAATAAATAGTTGATAACTAAATGCCTTTTATGTTTATTAATTTAAGGCATGTCTGCTTCAGGGTGGAGCTGCTTTATATCTGAGTGCTCACTGAACTCTGTTACTCTGGGTTTGTTTTGCTGTGGGAAGGAGTAATCAGAAAAGTTCCTCAAAGCCTTCAATGGCCTCAAAGTTTTTCTCCCCTGTTCCAGTGCAGCTGTAAAATGCACTTATCCTGCCTTTGCTGGCACCATTTGTTGAACCAAGATTTAATAGCACAGTATTCATCAAGAAGCAGGACAAGGTACAAACATCATCTTCATCTTCTCTGTTCCTGTATAAAAAATGAGTTTTCAGATCCAACACAGCCAAGCACCTGTTTGGACCAATGTCCTATCTGAAAGGCAGACTAGTAACTAGGGAAAACACCACCACCTTCTTGCTTATTCCTGCCCCTTTTTTCTAAGTGCCCTGCATTTCAAGACAGTTTTGCTTTTATTTTTTTGGCTCTTGTACAAAAGCTGGGCAAAACCTGAATAATTTACCTCCTGCCTACTTTGACCAAAGACTGAATCAACTCCTCATTGAACTGATTGACTAAAAAGAAGGTTTTAAGCACTGTAATTATCTGTAACTCCACTGTTCTCTCTCTACCAGTGGCTTTTAAAAAGTGAAGTGACATCTTTCCTCTGTGCCATGGATGTTAATTGAGAATATGCTAATGCCAAAAACCCATCCCTCCTACATCTCCAGTGTCAACAGTGCAGAATTGTGGCAGCACCCCCTGGTCAGAGTTGAAAGAGCTTCTTGACCATAATATCTAGGAAAAATGACTGGGTGAACCCCATTTATTCCTTCAGTGCCTTGCATCACCCTGGCTGTCACCCTGCTCCGAGGGATGGATGTGGCTGTTGTGCCTTTGGCAGACCTGCCTCTGCCTCCACTCCCAGCCAGGACGTGACAGCCTTGGTAAAACAAGGCTTGACTGCCCAGGCTGAGAGCTCTTCCCGAGAGTGTTCATCTGTCAGGAAAGCAGGTGGGAGCAGAAAGCACATGGCTGGTCTCAGAGCAGAGCCCTCAGCTCCAGCAGCTCCTCAGAGCCAGCAGGGGAGCCCATGGAATCAAATCAGAAATAACCTCCCTTCAGCTTCCCTGAGTAACAGGCATCTCGAGCACTCTGCAGGGGATTTATTTGCCTCATAAACACACTAACTCTTTCTTTTTGATGAACGATTCAGCTTTTCAGCTGAGAAACTGTAAAGTTCCTGCAAGTCTCCTTACAGTCTGTGGCCAATTGCTCCACAAAGATGGATCTGGAAAGCCAGGATCATGTGCTGCAGGAGCACCAGCAGGCACTGCCTGCGTTACAGCCATGGGTCTGACAGGCTCCAAAGTTAAGGATACATGCATGTGGTCTTTTAATGTTGGTAGTCAGGAGATATCCAGCATTATCCATGCTGGATATTGTAATTTATGCATCATGAAGATGCTGAAAGCTATTGGTAGTAAAGATTTGGTGTCGTGGTTAAGAATGACACCAAGGCTTTTATTTAAGCTGTGAGAGCTTCCTGAAATAGAATTCACTTGTTTCTATGATTTATTGTTCATAATGCTGTTGGCTTTGTCAGTGAAAATGTACTTGTCAGACACATCTTTATTTTAATCAGCTTGTGGCTATTTTCATTCTGTGAGTTTGATGCATTTGCCTGAAGTCCACAGCCTGTCATTTCCAATCAGGGCTGAGCACTAGGAATGCTGGAATTCTAACTTTCCTGGGAAACTTCAGTGGGCAGGTTTGCCTCCTCCATATTTTATCTGGCACATCTGTGTCATTTTATCATACACTTATCCAGTGGAAAAATGGAATATATACAAATACATACAAACCCAACTGCAAACCCAACCCCTGTGATGGCAGTGACATCATCACTAAGGCTGTGGGCAGGCACTGGGGAAGTGCCAGACTCATCAGGAGATGGAAGGCAGATTCAGGGGCTGGATTCTGGAACTGGATTCAGGAACACACAGATTGGGATGGAAGGCAGAACAGAGTCCTGGTCATTGAAGAAGACTTGACCCTTGTGATCCCTCAGCTTTATACTGAGGAATATATGGGATGGAGTCTCCTGTTGGGCAGTTTAGGGTCACCTGTCCTGTTCACTTCTCCCCACAAATACAACCTCTTTCTTGTCCTGCTCAACTCAGGGCAGGACAGATGTGCTCTACTTGCCTTGCTAGAAAGGTGTTGGACATCTCCACATCTCTTGCAGCCTGCCACAGCTTGGCAAAACTCATTTGTAAAGAAGCTTAAATTGCTGTCTTCCTTTGTTCTCATGCTCTGAGAGCAGATAATAAAAATATACCAGGTCTGGCAGGCCAGAATTGTTGCTTTCAACAGGAACAAAAGGTGCTTTCTTACTATTTCAGTCTGACCCCTGTGCTCTAGTCTTAAGAAAATAGTTTTCAGTCTTGAGTTGACTGCCCAGTAAAACATTCCTCTTTCTTGTGGGCCTGGAGACTTGAGGGAGTTTGCAGAGTATTGAGGATGTGAATTTTTCTCTGAACATCTTGCTCTGATTTCGAGTTATTATTAAGCCTTGCCAGTGAAAATGCAAACAAAACCACATCTCCAGGGGCTGGGGAATAGACGTTGCTGCACATTGTAATCAGCCTCTCTTGAAGATTCATTTAATATCTTGTGTATTTTCTTTTTTTTTTTTATCAAATGCATTATTCATGTAACAAGATTCAGAGAGAGAAATAGCTGAATTGTAATTTCTGGGAAGATTCTCCTTCTGAGAGCTGGCATTTTCCTTATTTAAATCAATGCAGTAGGTCTTGCCTGCATGAGGGAGGCATGAAGGGAAGGGAACAGCCTGTAGATGGGGCACTGAGGCAGTCAGTTAATGCCTCTGAAGGGAAATAAAACAAGCCATTCAGTAATTTAAGCCCTTTTTGGGTCAGTATCTAGCCATTTGAGACATCTTTACACTTTGTAGGGTTTTTTTTGCCTCTGTGTTAGAAGCACTTAAGAAAAATAGTAATCGACTAACTCTTACTCAGTGGAAAAGTTTCTTCTCTCATAAAAATCCTGCTTGTGAGCTGCTTTCCCTGCTGCTGCTGCTTCCTCTCTTGGTTCTCCACTGAGTTCCATCAGCCAAGCCACGGCAGAGGACATTTCTTTTCCTTTCAGGGCCTACAAGAAAAGTTCCACATGTTTATATTGCAATTATCTCTTATTTACCTAACTTTATGTAAACCACTGTACTTAATTAACACGGGCTCAGGCTCTGTAATATTTAAGACCTCACTCCACCAGCAGCCCCACTGAGATCAGTGGGCCTGTTCAGAGATAATAAAACACAAATAACACTGGTAGAACTTCAGCTTAACTTCAGAATATTCCAGTGGTACAGCTTGTAAGTGCTTAAGCAGCTTTGTGTGTGGTGCATCTCTTGCAGCACCCTTGATGGCAAACTTCTTTTTTCAAGTCAGTATTTAGGAATTAAATTAGTGCATAAAACCATTTAATTATGGTCATGAAACAGAAAATAAGACGTTACAGCTGAATTGGAGGTGCTTCATAAGGAGAAAGATTATCTTTGACTGTCTGCATCCCCATATAGCCATCTTATAGGCAAATGTGTCCCCGTTGTCTTCCTCTCCCCATCCCTTTCCCCCAGAGGATGGGAAGTTTCCCAGACCCCATCTCTCAGGCCTTGAAAGCAGCAGGTGACAGCAGCTCCCTGCTGCCAGAGCTGAAAGCAGCTTCCCAGCAGCAGTGGCTTGGTACCACTGAGACAAAGCCCAGACTGCAGGGATCCTGAGGCTACCCAGCAGTGGTGGCTGCCACTCACCTCTTGCTCCTTTTCTCCTCGTTTCTGTGCCCAAGTGTGCCCTCTACCTCCGATGGTGAGTCATGGGGACTACATCTGCCACCCGCGGCCTTGCGAGCGCTACAACCACGGCACCGTGGTGGAGTTCTACTGTGACCCTGGCTACACCCTCACCAACGACTACAAGTACATCACCTGCCAGTATGGAGAGTGGTTCCCCTCCTACCAAGTGTACTGTGTCAAAACAGGTAAGGGAGCAGCCCTGGCATTGCTCTGATCCTCTCCTGAGCCCTCTTTTTTTTTCTAGGGAGAAGTTGTTGACCTGTAGTGCCTGGAGCTTGGTGAACCTCTTCTGTTTCATGGTTCTGTGATGGATGTTGATCACAGGGTGTCAGGGGTTGGGAGGGACCATGGAGATCTTGGAGTCCAGCCCCCTGCCAGAGCAGCCCATGGGATAGAATCTCATTCTGAGGGCTGGAAAATCTCCAGAGGAGACTCCACAACCTCTCTGGGGAGCCCCTGCCAGGCTCTGGGACCCTCCCAGTGC
>JAOEGS010002459.1:67591-91907 GCA_025447755.1 Corythornis vintsioides
AGGCTGCCCCTCCTCCTGACACTCAGCTCTGGAGACCCATGGATTCCATCCCCTCTCAGGCTGCTCTGCTCCAGACTCAAGAGCCCCAGGGCTTTTAGCCTATCCTCAGCAGCCCCCTGTTCCAGCCCCTGCAGCATCCTTGGAGCCTCCCTTGGACTCTCTGCAGCAGATCCCTTTCCCTCTGGAGCAGGGGAATGATTTTAAGATGCTATTAAATATAGAACTTTTTCAATGATCCTAAACCTTTCCAATTGTTAACTCTTTTTAATGTATTTTTTTTTACCATCTCTTGGGTATTTTTGCATGTTCAAATGCTAAGGTCATGATCACATGTATAAAAAGTCCAGGGAAAAAAGTAAGGTCCAGCCCTTGTGGAAGCTTCATGCTGAGGTTGCTCTTGGTAAGTGGCATATTGTTGAAGCATTAATACAAAATACACACAGTAATCATCAAGCACAACTCTTGTTTCACCTTTTTTGTTACAGAACAAACCTGGCCAAATACACAGGAGACCCTCCTGACTACCTGGAAAATAGTGGCATTTACTGCTACCAGTGTTTTGTTAGTACTGCTGCTGGTTATTTTAGCCAGGATGTTCCAGACCAAATTTAAGACACATTTCCTTCCAAGGTTTGTACTGTTTTCTTTCTCCTTTTTTTTTTTTTTTTTTTTTAATATTGAGGGCCTTGATTCAGTTTTCACTCCTTGCTGAGAACATCTCACAAGTCTTCTGCTCTGAGCAGAAATCTCTGAACCCCACCAGTGTGGAAGGACACCCCCAAAAACCCACAGCAGTACTTTCTGCAACTAAGATAAAAGGCAAAGTTTGCCAGATTCTCTTTGGGAGTAATTACAGCTCTGCTGCTGAGAATTGCTGCTTCTGCATGTAAAAATAGCTGACAATATTTTTAAATACTCATTTTCAGGTGCTGGGGGAATTAATTTTTTAACTACTGTAGACTTAGTAATGTAAAGAAAGAATTTCTTTTTTTTCTGTGGGCAAATTTATACAGAAATTTTGTTTTCCCTCCATGAGTATCATCTTCACCATAATTCATAAACACCTCTCACACTCTCCTTTATTTCTGTAAAATACACTTCTGTATGTTACAGAATTTTACAGCTCAGTTATGAGCATTTGTCATTGATTCTCACAGCACCCCTCATGAGACAGGTAGGTGGGTATTAGCATTACTATGATCCCCTTAAAACTGGAAATGAGTTTTAGGCAAAGCCAGTGGCATATTTATGACAATAAATATGTCCTCATGGCAGTGCAGCAGAAAGGACTTGGTGATCTTTGTTAAATAAATATGTGTACATAAAACTATACAGATTATGTAAGTAATATGTAAATGTATATCCATGTATGTGGATATATACAGTATGTGGGTGTAGTGACCATACATGTATACATATATAACTAGGAAAACCTTTGGGTAATGTGTTGCACCACAGGTAGCTTTATAGTCTGTGCTTTCTCTGACTTACTGAAGTGGCTTTCTGTCCTCTCCTTCTCTGACATTTCCATGTCCCAGAGGTGCCTGGGACCAGTTCCCTGCTTCTGGGACTGTACTGTGATTTAAGTGGCTACAAACCAGGTACTTTAACAGACCTTTCCCATTAAATTAAAAGAATAAATTAAAAATAAAATTAATAATTTAAAAGAAACCTTCTGCTTAAAAGAAGAAACCAGCTTATTAGTGGTTAAGGAAGCCTCCATCCTTTGCAAGTAAGACCTGAATGAAGCCACAAATCTGGCCACCAAAGCCCTGTTTTCCAGTTCTAGTTGTACCAGTGCCTGTTTACATGGGCTGTAAACACCTTTGTGCTCTAGCACTCATCTTTCAAGGGGTTCAGACACTTTCAACTGGTAAACTACACCTGTGATCTCGTGTCTGTGATACCTACAGCACACAGCACATGGTGCTCCTTGTCTCTTCCAAGCACTTCTTTTCTTTCCCTTTTCAAAATTGTTCTTCATGCTACTGGTTTCATTTGTCTGTAGCAGATTCCACCTGTCAAGCTGAACAGAGTTTTGCAAACCCTTGAAGCAAACACTTCTGTGACTGTTAATAACCCTGCAGCTTCAGTGGCATGACTAGAAAGCACCGTGTTTGGAGTTTAGTGGTGAACTGTGCAGAGCAGGTTCATGGTTGGACTGGATGATCCCAAGGGGCTTTTCCACCCTGAATGGTTCTGTGTTGGGCAGTCTCTCCGAGGTGCTACTGATGTGTTTCTTCTCTCTGTGTCTGATGTAGAGGCAACCAGGAGGGCTCCATGGGTGACCCAGACTTCGTGGTGGTGGATGGTGTCCCTGTCATGCTGCCTTCCTACGACGAAGCCGTGAGCAGCGGCTTGACCGCTCTGGCAGCCGGCTACTCGGCTACCCCGCACCAGGGGCGTGTTTTGCAGCCAGAGGATCAGAATCCTCCAGCTTACCCCGGCCCCAGGGTCACAGACACACTGCCTAGCAACTTGGAGGCCTGTGACAGTAGGTCAGACTCCTCTGAACTGCTCCAAAGTCTGTACCCATCCCCGGCGTGCCAGGCGGCAGCGCCTCCCAGCGCGGCTCCAACGGACGCAGCTGCTGCTGAGGAGGCTGCATCCTCCAGCCCACGCATTGATATCACAGATGGTGAGTCTTGCCTAGGGGAATAGGTGAGTCCAGAAACAGCAGCCAGCCTGTGTTTCTACTGCCAGAGCAGGAGTGAGCCCAGCTGACCTGTTCAGGCTTCCCAGTGTTGCTCCAGATCACAGAGCTTTGTGGTGGTGATACATCTATCCTAGATGTGGTGCATGGGAGGTTCCTGCCCAGATCCCATAACAGCAGTCTTACCAACAGGGATGTCAGCAAGCACCTCCAAAACCATCCATCACCTTGCTTGTGTTGGTCTGTTCATCTGCTTCTCAGCTCCTGTGCTCACAACTCCCTCACACGCCACTGCTGTCACAGCAAAGAATAGGATTTTTCTCCTTAAAATGGAAAAAAAAGGCAAATCATGGTTTTATAATCAGCCAAAATGATCAACAAAGTCATTAAGTCTGTGGGTAGAGCAAACTCTTCAGTCTGAGGCATGTGTGCATGAAGCCATGGGAGCCACAGCATGTGAACATACCCACAGGGCCACATATGAGCAGGGACATTGCCACAGATATTATTGTTTGCATGTAAATCACATGTGATCATGAACTGGTAACCCCTCACTGAGTTCAAAGGGAGCTGCAGGGTGTGCTGCTCAGCGTGTTAAGGACATGAGATGACTTCAGAAGCATTGAAAGAGTCTCTGATCCTGCTCTCCACAGTCACTAGGCAAAGAGCTGCAGCCCAGTGTGCTAAATTCAGGCTGGCTGGAGGAAATCTTCATAGAGTTGGGGCTGCCTCCTCATGGTACCACAAGGGAGGAGAAAGCTAGAGAGAGGAGGGAGAAATTCTGATAATGCCAATAAAAGTCCCTGCCTATCTGAATGCCATTCCAGTGATTCCTGTAGTGAAAAAGATGTTTGCAATTAGGTTTTTATTGGCCTTATTTTAGAAAATCTGGGCATTTTCATATAGGTGTTAGAGAATAAGTGGGTCTGAACTGTCAGTACTGTCTTGTTCACCTTTTCACAACCCATTTCTATTTTTGTAGGATTGCTCATACCAATACTCTGGAAAAAAAAATAAAAGAAGTGTAAGGGGAATTTAGAATCAGCAATCAATGTTATCTCCTTTTTTCCCTAGAGATTCCTTTGATGGAAGAAGACCCTTAGCCTGCACAGAGTGGTGTCTTCGTCACATTGCACTGTTGGGTGACAGGAATCATGAGGATTTACAAACAGAAAAGACTATCTGTGGATTTGGGGAGGGTATTTTCCTACTTAGAAATCTCCCACGCAGTGATGTCACCAGATTGGGTGACAACTTAATCCACAGCAGGGCTAACAGCATCAGCAATTGGAACAGCAGCAGTTTTATGAATGAATCCTGGGGATTTGATCAGAGCAGATGTAGAAAAAAGAACTGTGGCTTTTTAGAGATGAAATGTATTCTCTGCATCGCAGAAAGCTGTATGGTTCTGGAAGAGATGCTCTTGGATTTTGATACTAACTGCCTCACAAAAGCATGTCAGAGTATGTACATTTGCTTATAAAGACTGCTTTAAATGATCTATGGACCTCTGGTTTATGAAGAATCCTTTCAAGTTTTTAAAAAAAATACTAGTACTGAAACACACACATGAAAAAAAAAAAAAAAAAGAGAAAAGATCCTCTTTGGCTTTCCTGTGATAACCAGGAAGCTTTTGATTTGGTTGGTGGTGATTTTGTTTCACACCATGTCTGCAGAAAATAAAAATGATGGGATTCATATATACTTTGATGTATGATAGCATATATATATATAAATATATATATTTAAAAACTCTTAAAGAGAAAGAAAAGGAAAGACTCCCAGGTCACATAGTGATGGGGAGATTTTTTTAAAGGTAAGGCAGAATTTATATCATATACAATATTCAAGGTAAAGTCTCAATATTTGTATTTATGCAAGACTTCTGTGACTGCATTTGTTAAACCCTGCTATAATATGAGAGATCTAGCAAATGTTGAAATGATGAAATACGTGCTTAAGAAATGTTGCCCTGCTCTGCTTCAACCTTTCTTAAGCTCTTAAAAATACATAAACTAATCTACAGTCATAGCCCAGAGCACTGCCTTGTCCCAGTACATTCTGGTAGTATTCTGAGCCATTATTGTAGAATACTTTTTAAAAAATAAGAATAATAAAGTTCAGTTTCTGTTCTTTTGATTTATCTGACTGTGTCTAGTTGGCCTTTTTTTTTTTTTCCCCTTCCTCACTTTTCACAAGCTCACACCTGAAGGCTGGGATGGCAGCAGGACACCTGCTTTTCCATGGCATTTTCAGCTTTGTGTTCATTAGTAGGGAATTATTAGGGATTAAGGGAAAAAAACTTTCCCTGACAGAGCATCCAGAGCCTGGCACAGGCTGCCCAGGGAGGGGCTGAGTCCCCAGCCCTGGGGGTGTTTCAGGGTGGTTTGGATGTGGGTTTGAGGGACATGGTTTAGGGGTGAACTGTGCAGAGAGGGCTGATGGTTGGACTGGATGATCCCAAGGGGCTTTTCCAACCTGAATGGTTCTGTTTCTTACACTTGGTGAAATCCAAGCTCATTTTTCAATATCTTTTCTTTTTTGTTTTGGTATTTAACATATATGAAAGTGGCAGCACTTGAAGCAGAACTCACCACATATTGATGACAGAGATGCCATCACGTGGGCTGATCCAAAACAGAGGAGAAAATGAGACTGTGCTCTGATTCTGTGTACAAAGTAAACCAGTAATGCCTCTGTTGCCCTAAACAGAGGATTGGTACAAGCTGTTCTCTTACTTTTTAATGGTTGTTTAATTGTTTCTTTGTCTTGTGGTAGCTCCTTCTGGCCCCTGCTCCTGAGTCAGGCTGGCAGAATGAGAGATGTGCTGCACCATGCCATGAAGTGTTTATTAGCATCCTGTCAGCAACTGTGCATGACAGCAAGAAGCAAAGGGAGACAAAAATCCATCTAATGGAGAGGCAATAATTACAGTCATCTCAATTATTCAGTGGTATCATTGATGAGAACATGATTGCTATTGAAAGATAAGACAAATTCCACCTTATCCTCCATTCTTGCTTAGGGAAGTTTTTCACTGTGCTGAAATTGCCTCGATTGCAATCACACCTTCAGGTTTATCCCAGAGATGTATTTACTGGATATTAGTCCTTTCTTTGCCACCCCTCCCTTTTTAGGTCTCATGCTTTCCAGAAGTGTTTGCACTGCCAACTGAAATTGAGGATTGTCACCTCAGCAAACAGGACAAGAGGGCAGTGACACCTTGAACTGAAGCACATCTCAAGCCTACAGTCAGTTAAGTGATTTTGCTTGCCTACTCTCATTGAAAAGTGTTGAATTTACTGTAGATGCCTTATGAAATATGATGAAATCTGTCTTTGCTGGTCTTCTGACAGCTTGTGAAATTTCAACCCTTATTAAATTCCTGGACTTCCATTTATTAATTTCTATTTTGAGTGTTTCTGATGAGTATTTGGAGCTCTACAGCTTTCCCATTCACACTGCTGTATGTGTTGTATTGCACCCATTTTGTTAAGGGAGCCAGAGAGGGTGACAAGAAATGTGAATTTCTGGCATATTAAACCATCTTTATTTCTGAAAGTGCAGAATTCCAAATACACTAGAAAACATTGATTTATTAATATTGCTTAATAGTCCTTTGACAGCACCATACTGAATATAATTTGAATGGTAAAAGAGAGTTTTTTTACCTTTGGTTTTTTTTTGTGCTTACAAGGCTTCCTGAAAGGGGTTTTGGGGAGGATTACTTGTGTGGTTGGTTGGGTTTTTGCATGCTTGAATATTTGAAGGTAAAGAGAGGATTGTTTCTCCTGGTTTGTTAGGGTTTTTTTTCCATGTGGGACTTGAATTCCTCATGGGAGCTCTGTCTGCCCCTGGATCCTGACCCTCAAGCTGATGCCCTGGGTGCTCCCCGTCCTTCCCAGCACCCTGGCTACCCTGCCAGCCTGGAAAACCTTGGAGCTGAAGACCTCAGCTCAACCTCAAGAACACCTTGAAGCCCAGCAGCAGCACCTTCAGGAGGACAGATGCTCTTTAGGACCCCAGGAGACTGCAGAGCTGGTAAGATCATGAGAGTTTGTTTGCCATGGAAATGAAAGCTTGGGAGGTGGGAGGATGAGCACATCTTACCCAGATCACAACCTCCTTTGGCCTGGAATAAAAACAAACCTGTTGATGAGAGAAGCAGCATGGTAGTGAAGATGGACAACCCGTGTGAGAGGAAAGGGTATGTGCTGAGAACTCCAGGAAAGGAAAACAAAACTGGCTTCACCCTTAAACAGGAGAAAGGAGGAGAAATGAGCAACATGTCAGCCCTCGACACTGCCTTACAAACAAGGGCTTGACCTGCAGGGTGCTGGGGGCAGGGTGGGAACCTGGGGTCTGGCAGCAGCTCTGCAGGGAGTGAATCACAACCTGAGCATGAGTCAACAAGGACCTGGTGCTTGTGCAAATGGTGAATGTCAACACGGGGGGGTTTGCACAGAGCTGCAGCTTATAAAATGCATGAAGCAATCCCTCAGCACTGGGTAAGGCCTCAGCCAGAGCAGGGTGTCAAATGTTGAGCAGGGTTGGTTTTTCCCCTTCAAGGGAAAAGTGAAGTAGCTGGTGGGAAGCCAAGCAGAGACTGTCAAGAGTTACTAGAAGTTTGGAAGAGCCTGTCCTCACAGGAGAAGAGTAATAGTCTTAATTGCAGCTTGAAAGAATTAGGGAATATGGGGAAAAACTTCCTAGCCACAGGGGTGGCTGCAAGCAGGGAGAGATGGAAGCTGTCAGAAACCTCTGCTAGGAGAGATGCTGTAAATAAATAGGGGTGAGGAAAACACTAGGGCAGGAGGCTCTATGTGAGCACTGGGGCCAGTTCTCACTCTGCCTCTGTGTAATTCCCAGCTCCTGAGAACTCCACTTGGCTGCTGCATGGTTTCCCACAAATTCCAAAGTGATGTTACTGGGCAAACTCTTCAGCAGCCATCACAGCCATGCCCAGAAATACTGTCTGTGCCAACAGCTTTCCATGAAGTGTGGGTTGAACTCCAGTGAAACCCTGGGATTGAAACCCTTGCTGCATTAAAGTCACGTTGGAATTTTGTCCCTTGACAAAGACAAATCTGGGATTTTCTAGTCTTGGTGCCTATCTTAGATGAACTCTAACACTCCCTGCACCTTAGGTGACATAAATCCTCTCTCTGCAATTACCTGAAGACACCTATTGAGTGCAGGGGAAAAGCAGCAGCTCAGGCACTGGAGCAGAGAGTCTGTTGTCATGTTTATGAAGAGCTTGTTTCTCATAGCCAGAAGCTGTTTGTTTTCTCTGTGTAGCACATCTTCACCACGTCAGCTGACAGAGCA
This sequence comes from Corythornis vintsioides, assembly GCA_025447755.1. Classification (NCBI taxonomy): domain Eukaryota; kingdom Metazoa; phylum Chordata; class Aves; order Coraciiformes; family Alcedinidae; genus Corythornis; species Corythornis vintsioides. Next base: position 75,573 of record JAOEGS010002459.1, read on the forward strand.
GGAGCAGCACTGATGAGAGAAGCACATCTCAAGCTCCTGTTCTTGATCCCCCACGGATTCCCAGGGAGGACTCAGAGGCAGGAAAAACTAGAAAGTAAGTAAAGATCTGCCCCAAAGCCAGGAGCATCTCCCCTTGTCAAGGGCAGGTGCAGTCCCATGCAGAGGGGTGGCACTGTGGTGGAGGGGAGGTGGGCACTGCTCTTCCCATCACAGTCAGAACAGTCAGAACAATCCTTCTCCCCCAGAATAATGTATGTAACTCTCTTCATGCATTATAGATTCCTCTTGGCACTGCCATTATTCAGTAGCATGCAGCCCATCCTTCCAGCCCCACCTTTTCCAGGACAGTCAGGTATGTTCTTTAACAATAACAGCAAGCTGAGATTCAGTGGTTTGCTGTCCAGATGTCAGACTTGTAGTGACTGACACAGAGCCCACACAGCAATTGTCCAGATAAGGGTGACTGGGATTCTTGAGGCACCTTTCCTCAGCAAGGCAAAGGGACTGCCTTGCAGGGCAAGGGATTCTGTTACCTGTGGACACTGTGACCCAGGAAAACTGGACTGACCTGATAAAATATATTAAAAACAGCAACTTGGAGAAGGAACAGAAGAGCACTGAAGGTTAATAAAATCCAGGGGATGTGGAAATATCCTCCTGCTCTCCAGTAAGAATAGAGGGATCTATTTTCTTTATACAAGTCGTAAAAGCAAGTCAAGAGGCAGGAGTGGAAGACAAGCTTCCTGGTTTGGCTCTTTCCCATCACCTCTGCATTCCAGTGGTCAGCTGTTTCCCCTCTGCTTACCCTTCTCTCTTTCTCCAGAGTTTATTTTCCTGGTAGCTAATGAATGCTGCTGTTCCAGTTTCATCCTGCCACCTCAGGCATGCTGGGAAGTGAAACAAGTCACTTCATTGCAGCACAGTGCCCAGCAGGACTTGCCCTCCCTCAGAGGGGGCTGCTCCTATTTGCTTTCCTCATTACATTCTCAGCAGAAGGGACAAGAAGGGACACAGCTCCTCACTGTGCTGACAAATGGTCCATGAAAATGGGCAGAGAGGGCTGCTGAGGGGAGCCCACACTGCTGCATGTGATGGATCTATGTGCCTCAGTCCCAAGCCTGTCAGCTCATGAGCTTGCACTGGCCAGGATTCCCAGGTGCATGGGAATGCTCCTGTCCCACACAGCAGCCAGGATTTCTAGGAAGAAGCTAATGCTTTAGAGTGATTCCAGGCATTTTAAAGAGAGCTCCTCCTCTCTGAAACCGGTGAGTTCTCAGCTGCAGAAAATGGGCGCTGACACAGTCCAGTCAGGGATCACAGGGTGCACAGCAGGTCACCTCATCTTGTATGAATTTCTTGTCCCCAGGATAGCTGCTGGGACTCAGTTGCCAGTTGCTGAGCTGTCCCCATCTTTTAATTCCTTTTTTTTTTAACCTAATTAGGCTGGATTTATTTTTAACACTCCTTATTACCATCCCCTTCTGATTTCCATCCATCTACTGCTGAGTACACGCTGCTCTTGCCAAAACAAGTGTCTTTCAGCAGCTCTCTCAGCCCCCTGGATCTGCACCACCCTGCAGGAGGTGGCACTTGCCACTGTTGTCCCTTCTATTAATTCCATGGCAGCACACCCTGCTTGGCTGCCTCGTTCAGCTCTCTCCTGTTAATAACCCTGCAATCCTCCCAGAATCATTACCAGAGCTGCCTCTTGTTGATCATTCAGGGTTAATTACGTAATAAAAAGTTGAGCAGAACAATTTAGCTTCACTTAGCCCGTTCATTGATGGAGACTGTAAATGTCTGCAGTCCATCACAGACACAAGATGTTGCTGGAGTTTGCTTTAATTGCCTTTCACTGAAGTGCTGCAGCAAACACTAGGGTTTGGCTGGCAAAGTCAGCTGCTTTTACACCTACTGCTTGGTTTTCCACAGGGCTTTGGGCAACCTATAATAATTTCTACCAGGTTGACTTTGTTTTTTTTCCATTCATATTTCACCAGTGTCCAGTGTAGACAGAGCTACAGGAGTGCTGAGGCCCAGCATTTAAAAGGACAAGGTGGCAGCAGCAAAGCCTCCAGCATTTCAGTTGGGCTTATGGACTTGGGCTGATTTATCACAAAGACATCTCACTGGAGACAGAAATACCTACAGAAGACTGAGGGGATCATGTTCCCCTCTGTGCTGTGGGGAAAGGGGGGGACAGATTGCCAAGAAGCATCATTAAAGGTAAGGATGCCTCTCTAGTCAGTTTGCTCTGGTCTGGCAGTCTCCTGTTGCCTGGAATGTTTAATCTAGGAGCTGTTAGAGGCAGATGGATGGGAAGTGGGACCCTTTCAGCAGCAAGCTGTCAGGACTGCCCATCTCCTACTTCCCACAAGCAGAATGAAGCCCATGTGTTCTCATTCAAGGGCAGGGATGCATTAGACCCCTCTAGTGCAGCACTGGACTCAGGAAACTCCACCCAGCCCTCTGATTTGTACTTGCATTCCACTCTTTGCAATGAACTGAAGATGATGGGGTGCACTGTACTCTGCTTTCATTTAAAAGACTTCTCAGGATAGGGCTGTGCAACAGGTTAGCAGCAGCCTGGGGCTGGCTCCAGGCACTGACAAGTGAGATCAAGACAGTTCCCCTCTTAGACAGGTTTTAAATCCAGCACAGTGCTGGCATTATCTTTGGATGTTGAAGCAGCTTTGTATTAAATTATGAGCTAGAAAGTGATTAATTGTCCCCTGACCTTCAGCTTCTTCATTGAGTCTGTGTCACCAAACCATATTTTATGTCAGCAGGAGACAGCAGATGTAAATCAACTATCTGCCTGCTCTGGAATATCTAACAAGGGAGGAAATTACTTCCATCCTTTAACGCCGACAGATCTTCTGGAGAGAATTTTCTACCTTCCAAATTCACTTTTAAAATGCAATTTCATCCTCACAGGCCTGTTGGTTTCCAGCACAAGGGGCATTGCCTCAGCTTGTTTGCAGCACTGCCAAAACCAACCTGCTACTCTCTCTCATCTTCCAAGTGCTTTTTTTTCCCCACTACGTAATTTTAAAACTATAATTTATTACAAAAATAAATCCCAACACCCAAGATAAATGTAGATTTTGGGCTTCTCCAGAAGGAAGGCTGCTGGGTATACTTCCTTAAGGAACTAAATGATAATTAATTAGCTCAGAAGTAGCCTCATTGCTGTGTTGTCCCCGTGCATTCACTTTTCTGTTCAGGTTAGTCATGCACTTGAAGAATAGGAAGTTCACAACAAGGCAGCCACATCTCATGGTCACAATCAGGCCTCTGGAAGGAAAAACCAGCATGTAAAGCAGAAAAACACCACCCCTGATGGCAAGCTCAATGCAAGATGTGTTCCTAAGTGTTTTTGCTGGAAAGAAGCAGCCTCTGCCATGCAATTACATATTTAAGCTCTTGTGGAAAAGCTTTGTTTACTGAGTGAGAAAGGCACACACTGCAGGCTGCTGCTCCTGGGTAATCATCACAGGCTGCAGAGAAAATACAAGTCTGAAGACCTTTGACATTTAATTAGTACTTTTCTCTTTTACAGAGTGAAGAGAGTTTGGACCTTAAGAGGAAAATGAGCTGAGGCTTTAATTAGTGGTGCCACAGAGAGAGGAATGAAGAATGACTGTTTGGAGCAGTGAGTAGATGCTGAAGGCTCACAGGGAAGCTGCTGCCAAGCAGATCCCAATGGATTTTCAATTCCAGCAGCTAGATGGACTCACAGATTCCAAACAGAATACAGAATTCTGAGAAGGTAGGAAATGCAACAAGAAAAAAAAGTTATCAGAAGCATAAATGTGTGGTAACTGGGAAATGCTCTGCTTGAGCAACTGCTTTGCCCCTTGTCACAGAGAATTGATTCTGCTCTCTTAAAACAGCAGCTGCTGAAGGCAGGTTTGGGATTTGCACCATACTCACTAGTGCCAAACAGACCAATTTAGCTCATCTCTGCTGGGCCTTGACCCACACAGCCTCATCATCACAAACACTGCTGCACTGGCCAGGAGAACCAGCAGCAAAGACCAGACACTCTTAAATGTAGGAAGTAAACAACCAAAAAAACCCCAATCTGTGAGGTTAGTGAAAATGACAAGGATGCTATTTTCAGGCAAACATGATCTGTGAGGTGATGGTTGCTCCACAGGCAGTGACTCACAGAAAGCTTAGCCTCTGAAGCATCTCTTTTTTTTTCCTTAGGCAGCATTTTCCAATGGCAGGAACAGGTGTAGATAAGAGTGATGTTTTTAGGGCTTATGCTGATAGCATAAAATGAGCAGAAACTGCTGTCAAAGTCAAAACAGGTAGGGAAATTTACAGGGAGAGGAGACAGGAAAGTGAAACACATTTCATGTTGGAAAGGTCAGGCTCTCAGGTGTGGATGAAGCCAGAAGCAGTGTGACATTCCACACGAATCCATCTCCAGGTATCCCTGTCTGGCAGCACAAAAGCAGGAGTGCAAGCAGCACTGGTTGGAGCTTGGATAGAGCACAGTGAGGGGGGTGGGGTGAGATGCAGCACAACTGGTGTGGTTTTGTGCCCTGGTGACCTGACTGGCAGGTCACCTCTTTGGTTTTTTTTGCCAGGATATTGTGTGCTTTGCTAATAAACCACTTTGGAGAGCCTTAAATAAAGAAGGCTGGTGGGAGCAGAAGGAGCTCTGTGCAGTTTCTCCTGCACTCCTCACTCCTCATATTCTGGAGGGACATGACATGACATGTTGCAATTCCTCTGTCATGCTGACATTTGGAGAAGTGGTCAGAATGGTGCAATCCAGCTCCCCCCACAAGCTGAACATGCTGCTGTGAGCTGACAGGAGCTGGGGAGCATTTGTGACTGGAAACCTCAGCTGCAGACAGTGGGAAAGAACTTCTGCCTCAGTTCTCATCTCCATCCACTCCTTGCTCATTTCAAACCACTGCTTCTTGGCCTTTGGGAACAGCCCCTCTGCAGCTTTGGAGCAGCTCCCTGCAGGCACTGGCAGGTGCTCTAAGGTCTCCTGGAGCTTCTCTGCTCCAGGCTGAACCATCCCAGCTCCCTCAGCCTGCCCTGGGAGCAGAGCTGTTCCAGCCCCTGAGCATCTCCGTGGCCTCCTCTGGATGTTCTGAGCTTGCCTGTGCTCACCTCTGTGCACAACCCCAGCCACCTGCCAAAGAGCTCAGTGGGTGTGAAAGCTGCCAGGGGCCATTTTCCAACAGCCCCAGTGTTTGGCAGGTATTTGGGTCACAATGAAACCAGGTGTCAGCTCCAGGCAGCTTTTCTTTGCAGAACACAGGGAACAGCTGCCTGGCCAGTGGGCACTGCCTCAACAAAGGTCTCCTTCTGCTCCCAGTGGCCTCGAGGGGAAGCTGCTGCTGCATCTGGCTGGGTTGGTAGCAGGGATTGAAACAGGGATTTGCCCTCTACAGCTGTGGAGGTCAGGAAATCCATGGCTGTATTTATATATATAAAGTGTTGGAGTACATTTTTCTTCTACAGAGCAGACTGACTCAGTTCCTCAGACACCACCACCCTTTTGCATATTTTTACCCCATTTTTAAGAATTCAAAGCTGAGCTCTGAGCTACTTTTTTTCTGCCAAGGTCTGACCATGCTAATTCAACAGAGAAAACATTGGTTTCAACGGGTTCAAATGAAAATACCTGCATTTTCCAGCTGAAATGTAATATGTAGAATTATTCTTATGTTGAGCCTGATAGAGCACTTTCATTAGTTGATCAAACTTTGCTCAGCTAGACTTTCCTAATCGTGCCTTTCTCTTCTTTGCTCAGATGAACACAGTCCTAATTGTAATTGAACTCAGTGGTAGCCAAATCTATAAAGGAATAGAAATGCAAAAAAACCCCTGCTTCTCAAAGTCTTCAGTCTCACTGAGAATGAAGCTCCCAGAAGCACATTCAGATCAAAATCACTGCTGCTGAAACCAGGAAAAAAAATAATCACTTGCAGGGGTTCATTTTGGAGCCTTCCATATGCATAGCAGGAGAATAATTACCTTTGAACACCTAGAAATTTATCTTTTCTTGTTCAGTCCATTCCGTGGACAAGCTGTTGAATTAACTGCTTTGATAAAAGCTTTCACAACCACTTTACTAATTCCCCAAACACTTAACACAACCCACACTTGTTTCTGTTTGTTTTTAAAGCTGGAGGTTTCTTAAGAAGATCACAGATTTTCCTCTGTTTGGTGTGAAATCAGGTGGGGAAAAAAAATAAATCAAATAATCCTTGGTATTTAATAGGATAAGTCTAACTGAGACTTACAAGGCAAAGGAATTTCAAGTCATTACTTATGCCAGATATGAAAATGTGTGTCTCCAGAAATAATGACCTTACTACAGCATTGATCTTGTGTGGGTGGAATGCTGCTGTAGAAGACACCTGTGGGTATTTCACCTGTCTGTTGTGCATCCCAGGGGAGCCCAGAGGTACAGTAAAATCCACATTTGGTTAAGCATCTTACATGGAAGAAATCAGTCATTGAATGCATTAATCACTGCAGTGCAATTACAGACCTCCATTTGGAAGGCATTAGTCATTTGCTGTAGATAACCTTCAGTGGTTATTAGAATTTCACAGTCTGAGTTCACAACCAATGTCATTCACAAGCAGCACACACAAGGACCTGTTCTTTAGCTGGAAGCACATTTTTTGCAGCATTAAATCCACTCCATTAAATATAAGAGGGTCTTATTTCAATAAAGATAATATCTTAGTTGCTGTTTAAGGGGATTTATAAAGATTGCACGTTATTAGTATCTTTTATTAGCTTGTTTTCAATGGAGATCCACTGAAAATATTGCAAGCAGAAGAGATCATAGCTGCTCATAAACTGTGGTCATAAACAGCCTATTAACCTGGTGCAGTCATCATCAAAATATGAGATAAATGACTGTTTGTTACAGAATCTGTTAAAGCATTTTATAAATGAATATAAATTCACCTCCATATATTGTCTTTTCTTGAAGTTAGCAACATGCTTCAAATTATCTCAGTGCTTCAGTTCAAGAAGCTGCATAAATCTGGGACTCTGTAAATTTCTGCAGGTAATTGTTCCTCATTTGGGGTGGTTTCATGTGTGCAGAAGACATCTTTTCCTCTCCCTTCTAGGGTGCCAAGCTCACTCTGTGTACCTGAGACTGAATGCAGAAGCAAGGCTGCAGCTGGAACAACAGTGTGAGCATCCTTCAGTGATCTACTCCATGCACCAAGCTAAAAACATTCCAGGTTGGATTTTCAACCACAGCTTGGCAAGAGCCTTTGCAAAAACCTCTGTAAGTCTGTGAGCACTCCTTAGCAGCAGTTGACTGTACTTCAGAAGGAGATAAAAAATACCTCTCATGTATATGGGCAAACAAGCTGACAGGATCCACAAAAACCTGTGTGCTTCCCACCTGCTGCAGCAGGATCAGAGGTGAAGATAAATGCTGAGCCTGGGAAAATCAGGGGCAAACAGCCCTAAATTCTGAGGCTGGTTCTTACTGTCACCACCTGGGTGGAAAGAGGTGCTGTAGGCTCACTAGAAATGAGATTTACTGTCTTTTGCTATTACTTACAGCTGAGAGTAATCCTGAAAAGAGAACTTCAGGAATCCAGTTCCACCTGTTCCATCTTAAATAAGCAGGACCAAGCAGAAAATGACTATTATATGTGTAAGTATCACAACCATTTCCTCACACTCTAAACAAAACAATGGGAGCTTTCAGATACTTCTGACCTGACAGAAATCCTCAGGACTTCTTCTAAACAGGATTATTTGTCTTTGTCTGATTTCCTGTGTTTTTAAACACAGTGTTCAATATTTAGCAAAATTACTTAAGAGACCCAGCTCCTGTTTTCAGTGGCCTTGGGACTGTTGTTTCAGTGCCTTAGTGCACTGTAATCTCTCACCCTATTTCATACAAGTAGGATATCTGACAGTCAACAGAAAGGTGCATTAATACCATTAAAATATCTATATATGCAATCACTTTAAGTACATAATACAGAATTTATTTAATTATTGGTAATTAAAGGTACATTACCCAGATGAGTCTGGAGATGGGCACTTTGGTATCATCTCTGGCCCACAGCTTCTTTAGTAAATATTGTGCTTGAGTATATGGTAATGTAGAAAATGGAACACAGGGACCATCAGAACTAGAACAGAATAAGAAGAGATTATTAATGCACCCCCAGCCTGGCTTCACAGAACCATTCAGGGTAGAAAAGCCCCTTGGGCTCATCCAGTCCAACCATCAGCCCTGCTCTGCACAGTTCACCCCTAAACCATGTCCCTCAAACCCACATCCAAACCACCCTGAAACACCCCCAGGGCTGGGGACTCAGCCCCTCCCTGGGCAGCCTGTGCCAGCCTCTGGATGCTCTTGCAGGGAACAATTTTTTCCCTCCTGGGAACACCAACTCCCCTGGAGCAGCTGGATCCATCCCCTCTGGGTCTGTCACTGCTGCCCTGTGAGCAGAGCCCAGCACCAGCCTCTCTGCACTGGCCTGGCAGGGGCTGCAGAGAGGGAGGAGTCTCCCCTCAGCCTCCTCTTCCTCACACTCAACACTCCCAGCTCCTCCAGTCTCCTCAGCAGATGGATTCTCCGTGTCTTCCCCGTTGCCCGGCCGTGAATCACAGAGCCGTTCCAGCTGGAAGCGACCTTTAAACCGGTCGATTGCAGCCTTCAAGCGAGCGGTGCCAGCCCGGCACTGACCCGGCTCCCCAGCGGCAGCCCCGCGCTCCCCGCCCCCGCACCTTCCGCTCCGCCCCGCACGGCGCTGCCGGCCCGATGCAGGTGAGTGGGCTGCGGGGGGCGGTGCGGGGGGCTCCGGCTCGGGGTGGCTGTGGGGGGGTCCCCGCTGCGGAGCCGGGGGGTGCAGAGCAGCGGGCGGGTTCTCCGTAGCCTGCGGCTGCCGGAGAGTGAAGCTCGCTGCTTTCCCGCCTCCGCCTGTCCCTCCCAGTGGCACCCGCCCTAGGCGAGTCTGGCGGCTGTTTGGCACTTGCTGCTGTTCAAGCGGTGTCACGGCGGCCCTGCGCTCCCTCCAAAGCGGGGGTCGTCACACGGAGATAAAGGGGGAAGAGGAGTGGTGTGAAGTTTCTGGGAGCCGGGGCTGTGTGTGGCACAGCCTCCCTGCCCGCACCTTGGAGGGCTCTGCTTGCTCGCCGCGGGCTCCCTGCTCCTCGCTGCGGTGCAACGCGGTGGGTGTGCGGGTACCCGCGGGGCTGCTGAGCCAGGAGCTCGGCCAGCTGCCCCGCGCTGGTGTCATGGAGGCTGCTGCTGGCTCAGCCCCAAGCGGTAGCGGGAGCTGCTTCTCTGCACCTTAACGCGGTGGGTTTTGTCTAGGGGCACTCACCCAGGTCGTGAGAGAGTTCATGCACTTCCAGCAGCTGCCCGAGGGCAAAAGAGTCATCCCTCTACTTCCTAATTGGCAACGGGCACTTTCTGCCACTCCTCAGCTTCTTCCTAATGTTGCATCACCACAGGAGAACTTCTCGATGTTGGCTGAGGGGAAGAAGGGCCTCCCAGCTGCTCTCTGAGGATGGTTCCTGGATTGAACAAGTCAGAATATGAAGCAGGCTCTGGCTGCTCTTTCAGTGAAAAAAATTCCCTTAATTCCCTAATCTGCCCCTCCCCTGGAGCAGCTGGATCCATCCCCTCTGGGTCTGTCACTGCTGCCCTGTGAGCAGAGCCCAGCACCAGCCTCTCTGCACTGGCCTGGCAGGGGCTGCAGAGAGGGAGGAGTCTCCCCTCAGCCTCCTCTTCCTCACACTCAACACTCCCAGCTCCTTCCATGGCTCCTCAGCAGGTTTATTCTTGAACTTTATTAACTTGGAAGAGCAGTAGCAGATCAGGGGAGAGCCTGCAGCCCACAATCACCAGTGAAGGAGCAGCTTCCAGCCTAGACCAGGCACTTATCCCATGAGAGTTTTCAAAGGAAAGTCACCATGGATTGAGTGTGTGAGGCAGGAATACCTGAGTGGTGACTGTGACTGCCCTCAGGTGCAGCTCTGAACAGGTGTCTGCTGGGAAGTGACTGCAGCACTGAGCTGAAAAACAATAGCCAGGAATCTTCAGTGTCTTCACTAAAGCCTCAAGAAAGTAATTTCCTTAGAGCCTGGAGGAGAATAAGAAACCTTGTTAGTCTCCTTATCAAGCCTGTATATCCAGATTTTATATCAGAAAAAGCTGTATTTAAGGCAACTTAGGGAGAGGCTGAGAGAGTGGGAAGGGGCACATTCATTAATCAGCTGCTGGGTGAAATGGTTTCTTTTTGGCTAGAGAGGCCCTGTGAAGTGCAGTGTGTTTGCACAGCTCTGAATGAGCACAACTGCACATCTCATGACAGCCAGAGCCTGGGCAAAAGCTTGGAGCTTGACTTTTGTGTCAGTAAGTAGATTTGATCAGATAACAGCAGCAATACAAATGCTCACAATAGCACTTGGCCTTTGTGTGGCCAGTCCAAGAACAAAGGTTTGCTGTTTGTGGTATCTCTGCTCAGATCTTTTTTTATGGCCTAGGTAAATATTACAATGCAACCCCTTGTCAGCAGGCTTTCTGTTAGAGTGAAAGGGGCTCTTTGAATGCTGGTTTGTTTGGGGTTTTTTTTCCTGAGAGATTTTACCAAGTACCAAATTCACATAGTCCACAGGCAGCGTGGGAAAAATCTCCATAATTGTTGGTGTGAGTAAAGAAAACTGATTATATTAGGGGAATGTTTGACTTGGTCTGCACCTTCTCCAAGAAGTGGGAACAGCTTGATTCCCTACACTGCTGTGCTGTGAATATCCAGGGAAAACTGACCAGTGAGACTCATGTGGATGACAGGAAGGGACCCAAAAACTGAAGGATGAAACTGAAACACATTTATCTCCTCAGGTGAAGTTCAGTAGATTTTTAAGCAGCTGAGTCCCCCAAATCTGACTCAAAAGGCTTCCTTCATAACCCCCCATGGCACCCCCATTCCTGCTGTTGCTCCCAGGAATGCAGAGGAATATAAATCAGTCTTTAGTATGAATATAAAACAGCTGAGCTCTGGATATTTACCTGTAGAAACTGGGCTAAATATATTTTCAGAGCATTCCCAAGAAAAGCTGTACACTGTGTGCACATGGATTTTTAAATCACTGTGATTTTAGACACAAACCCATCTCAACTACAGGAAAAAAAATATTAAGGGACAATTAAGTTGCTCTTAAAAAAAAAAAAGAGAAAAAAGAGGACTGTCTTCTATGCATCTATTTTATCCCCTGAAGTTGTTTTAATCCTCTTTCTTCCTTTCTCTGGAGATCTTTTGTGCCACCTGTGACAACTAGTGGTGTTGCAGGGAAAGGCAGCAGGGTTCTGGGGTTTGCCAGCAGCACTCATGCAGGCTCCAGCTGAGCTCTCACATCTTGCTGTCCAAACAGCAGCACCCTGAGCTCTGGAGCTAAAGGGGGAAAAAAAAGCCTTCCCAACTTGGCAGTAACATCTGAATGACCAGTATCTTTTGTGACAGGACTTCATCTCTGTGGAATTCTCTCCAGCAATCTGTGCATGTGATGGGCACATGATTCCAGGGGCTGAACCATCAGCCAGGAGGAATCTCCTTAGGAGGGCATCAGTCACTGCAACAGGTTAGTGAAAAGATTTTTTCAACTCTTTAAAGCACAGGGGTGGTTATAGCAGGCTGGTCTTCCTTAGAGGCAACATTTTGTTGTCAAAAAGACAAGCATTAGTTTACTGTTTAACAGGTTAAAAAAGGAGGGTAGCAAACACATTTTCTAGTACTTTATTCCCCATAGATGCAGTTAAAAACTTAACAGAAATCTGATACTCACTGCCTGCAATTTGCTTTTCTTTGCAGCACTTCCTCAAAACCTGAATGAAATCTGAATGCCAGGAGTTCAAAACCACAGAATCCAGCCCTCTATCCTGCATTCATCATCTCTTTGACTTCAAGAATTAGATCTCGTCCCAAACCCAGCAAATTGCCTTAAAAAAAATGACAAGATTAGTATTTTAAGCTGCAAGGTATGTGTGTTTTCTTTACTTTGTTCAATAAAAAGATCTTCCTTGCTTTGAGAGAGTATAATCTAGAATAGCTATATAGAATATAATCTAGAATAGCTATATAGAATATAACTATATAGAATATAACCTAGAATAACTGTCGAATTAATGCTTTCTATTTTCACTTTCTCCACATAGATTTGTGATGTTACACCAACAGCTAGTGCTTGTGTTGGGAATATCCCTAGCTGGTGAAATATGTGCATTTAGAAGCTGTTATTCAGAAGCCCAAGTCTCCATATATTATTTCTGCAACCTCACAGATATTCCCCTTGTGCCCAAGGACACAGTGAAGCTTCTGCTGACTTTCAACTCTATCAGACGAGTGACTGCAGCTTCATTTCCACTGCTGGAGCACCTGTTGGTGTTGGAAATTGGCAAGCAGTATGTCTATCCTGTTACCATAGGAAAAGGAGCTTTCAGGAACCTGCCAAACCTTCTTGTCTTAGACTTGGGGTTCAATGGGATTCTTCAGCTGGATCTGGATGCCTTTGTGGGCCTGCCCAGCTTGGCTATACTCCGTCTGTTTCACAACTCCCTTGGAGATCCCATCCTGGAGGAAAGGTACTTCCAGGACTTGAGCTCGTTAGAAGAACTGGATCTTTCAGGAAATGAAATCACAAGACTTCAGCCTCACCTCTTATTTTATAATCTAACAGTCCTGAAAACTGTGAACCTGAAATTCAATAAGATCTCCAACCTGTGTGAAAGCAACCTCACCAGCTTCCAAGGAAAGCATTTCTCCTATTTTAGCCTCAGTTCTAATCATTTATACAAGACAGATGAAACGGCCTGGGTCAGATGCCCAAACCCTTTCAGAAACATCACATTTATCTCCCTAGACCTTAGTGGTAATGGCTGGAGCACAGAGAAAGTCCAGTATTTCTCTGCAGCCATTAAAGGGACTCAAATTGGTTCTTTAATATTTAGGTCTCACACAATGGGTTCAGGATTTGGCTTTGATAACCTTAAAAATCCAGATAATGATACGTTTGCAGGACTAGCAAGAAGCAATCTTTATTTGCTTGATATTTCAATTGGTTACATTTTCTCACTCAATCCTTTAATCTTTCAAAGCCTTAATAATCTGGAATTGCTGAACCTTTTCAAAAACAAGATCAATCAAATCCACAGGCAAGCATTTTTTGGCCTGGGAAACCTAAAAACTCTCAATCTCTCGAGTAATCTTTTAGGTGAGTTGTATGATTACACCTTTGATGGTCTGCAGAGTGTAATGTATATTGATTTACAGCAGAATCACATAGGGATGATTAGTGAGAAAGCATTCAGTAACTTAGTCAGGCTGCAGATGATTGATCTGAGAGACAACGCCATCAAAAGGCTCCCTTCATTTCCCCATCTGACCACTGTCTTTTTAGGTGACAATAAGCTGATGAGTGTAGCTGGCACAGCAATAAGAGCCACATACCTTGAATTAGAAAGAAACTGGTTGGCAAACCTGGGTGAGCTGTATATCCTTCTCCAAGTTCCAGCTGTGGAGTATATCTTCTTAAAACAAAATCGCTTCTCCTACTGTGTGAAAAGTGACCATGTGATAGAAAACAGCCAGTTAGTCTACATGGACCTAGGAGAAAATATGCTACAGCTTGTGTGGGAGAGAGATTTATGTTTAGATGTCTTCAGGGCACTGTCCAAACTGCAAGTTCTGCATCTGAATAACAACTACCTCAGTGCTCTTCCACAGGAGATTTTTAGAGGGCTAACATCTCTGAAAAGACTTAACCTGGCTGCCAACCTCTTGTCTCATCTTTCTCCTGGGCTTTTTCCACAAAGCCTAACAAACCTAAACTTGTCTGGAAACCAGCTTTTTTCCCCTGAACCCGAAGTCTTTATGACTTTGAGTATTCTGGATATAACACATAATAAGTATGTCTGTGATTGTACCTTAAAGAGCCTACTAGTGTGGCTAAATGAAACCAATGTAACCCTGGCTGGCTCACCATCTGACAGGTACTGTGTCTACCCACCTGCATTTGAGGGAGTGCCACTGTCATCTCTGACATATGAGGGTTGCAGTGAAGATGAACTCCAGCAGACACTGAGGCTCTCACTGTTCATTTTCACCTCCATCACTCTTCTGTTGTTTCTGGTGGCTGCCATCATCTTTACTCGCTGTCGGGGGGTTTGTTTCATCTGGTATAAAACTATCACCCAGAAAATGATAGACAGCCAGCCAAAGGCAGCAGATAAAAGTGAATACAGGTATGATGCATATTTGTGCTACAGCAAAAATGACTTTGAATGGGTCCAGAATTCTTTGCTAAAGCGTCTGGATTCACAGTACTTTGATAAAAACAGATTTACCTTGTGCTTTGAGGAAAGAGATTTCCTGCCTGGGGAAGAACACATCAACAACATTCGTGATGCCATTTGGAACAGCAGGAAAACAATCTGCATTGTGACCAGGCAGTTTCTCAAAGATGGGTGGTGTGTGGAAGCCTTTAATTTTGCCCAGAGCAGGTACTTCTGTGATCTGAAAGATGTCCTCATTATGGTAGTAGTTGGGTCACTTTCTCAGTATCAACTGATGAAACACAAACCAATTAGAAACTTTCTACAAAGAAGTCAGTATTTGAGGTGGCCTGAGGATTATCAGGATATAGACTGGTTTTTAAATAACCTTTCCTTCCAAATTCTGAAGGAAAAAAGGGTGCACAGGGACCCCAGTGGCATAGAGCTGCAGACTGTAGCAGCAGTCTCACACTGACAGCCTACAGGTTGCTGGCTTTCTAAATATCCCATTTCCAGCTGGAGTCAACAGCAGATTGCTTCATCTTGCCTTGAAGAAACAGGCAGAAGGGTAACTATTTCCATCTAAATCCTGCTGCACGTGGAGACAGTTTGAAAGCAACCAGCAAATACATGAAAGCTCCATTACTTTATGGTCTATGAGACAGATTATCAGAATAATTAAATGTATCACAGCTGTTTCACACTTGGGATACTCAGTTTCAGTCACTACAGTCCTGATTTTCAGAGTCCTACTTACTGACAAGGTGTGTTTCAGCTACAGCCACCAGTCTGCTTCAGTTGCTGCTGTTCCAGCCTGGTACCTTCTCAGTTGAGCTGCCTCCAGCCCTGCAGAGTGCAGTGGGTCTCTCCTCCAGATCTGAAGCAACACTCAGCTTTGGGCAGCAAACAAGAAACTACCTCAGCAGCCATCTGGGCTGTGCACTGGTGCCACGGCAGCTGTCACAGTCTGGGAGTGGGAAGTACAGACAATTTGGGTTCTTCTCTCAACATCCCATGTCCTGATTAATTCTAAGCCTATTTTTCTGTCTATGTTTTTTCTAGAGTTATTAATGATTGGTACTTTCTTATCTCTCTAATCTTTAATAACCTGTTTGTTCAGGTGTATGTCTTCAGGGGGTTGTTTTAATAAAAGCCTGACTCAATGGTCACTGTTACAGAACCTGCACTTCATATTTCAATGATGATCTCTGTTCATCTTGCTTTATGAATTTTTTCAATGAAACTTTCCCAAATCATTTCAGCATGGCCTCAGTTTTTTACTGTAGCAAGGAAACAGGAATGGGAGGTTTTCCAAGCTGTCTTGAACCCTAGCTGCAAACAAATACCATCTTAACTGTGCTGGTAGAGATGAAAAAGTACAATGCACTGCATGCAAATGCAGTTTGACTAGAGACGTCCCTGCTATAGCAGATTTCAACGGATAAACCTGCTACAGGAGGAGATAACCTCCTTCTCCAGCAGTGTAGTCACTGAGGAACAGAAAGAGCTAATAAACCTTGGGGAACTGGGGCACAGGGGAGCAGACAAAGGCCTCGGCTGTGCCGCTGCACCCTGGGTGTCGCTGTCGGCTCAGGAACAGCAGCGGCGGCCTCGGCTCCTGCGGCCTCCCGGCGGCTGCGGGCCCCGGGGACACCCGGCCTGCTGCGGGGGCAGCGCTGGGAAAGAACCGGGAACCCCGGCTTCCCAGAGCCCAGGGCAGGGACGGGAGGCTGCGGGCCCCGGGGAGACCCGGCCTGCTGGGGGGGGGAAGCATGGAAAAGAATCAGTAGCCCCGGCGGCTTCCCAGAGCCCCTCTGAAGGACAGGCTGTTGGAAAAGTCACCAACTGCATTTCAACTCTCTTCATTTCACACATTTCTCTGAAAATTTCTCAGGTTTAGGGTCAACACAAGAAAGAACTTTTTCCTCAGTGAGGGTGCCAGAGCTCTGGAACAGTCTGCCCAGGGGGGTTGTGGAGTCTCCATCTCTGGAGACACTTAAGAGCCGCCTGGATCTGTTCCTGGGTGACTTGGT
>JAOEGS010002461.1:7227-19709 GCA_025447755.1 Corythornis vintsioides
ATATATAAAATTTAGGTGGAATTGAAACATTTTAAATTTGATTTTCAGGTTATTATTTCACCAATTTTTGATGTTTTAAGTGCAAGGCTCAATTTCCATCTAAGAAGTTTGTTTCAGTAGCAGGTGAAATCTAAGGGCTCCCCAAGACTGTAGGGTAAATAGTGTGAGGCTGACAGATCACTTTGTCAACAATATTGTAGGACTCTTCAATGAACTTCTGATATTGCTCATCACTGTTTTAACTACTTCTCTGTTTCCTCAGCTCCACAGTATGATATTAATAACAAAAGATGGTCGGTAAGGCAGTCTTCTGGAAAGCCTTGTTGTGATACGTCTTACTGACAGGTCTTACTTGCTTGAATTCACGTTTTAAAATCTTTGTATTCTGGCTGTACAAGAAGTGAAAATTTTAAGATGGTGGAGCTGGGTGATATGTCCTTTTTGCAGAGTGAGAAATCGACACTTTGTGTATTTTTGGTTTTGTGACATAAAGTTTTGAGGGAAAAAACAAACAACCAACCAAATGTATATTTGAAAATACTAACCAGTTTGAGGAAATCCTCCACTTCCTTACTTAGATTCTTTCTGTGCTGTTATGACTATTTATAAAACCACTAAAAAATATTTTCATCTGACTAATGATTATGCATGGCAGTGCCTAGAGACTATTTATCTTTTGGGTTACTCTGTGATTCTTACTTCATCCTCTGCTGTCAAGAGGATGGCACTCATAAATGAAGTCAGATCTAGAGTTCAGCATGGTTTTTAGCCAAAATTGTCATTGTGTAAACAAATTTATAAGTAAAAGGCATAATGTAAATTAATATCCTATTTTGAAACAAAGAAAATTTACAAATTGTCCCAAAGCATCCTATTGTAATGAATTTAAAATATTTTTTAGGATTTAATATTTTGTTTGTGATTTAAAGTTTTATCAAAACAAAAATCATAATTAAGGTATTGATCTGAAATTGAACATTTTGAAAATTAAACCAGAATTATTTTTTTTTACAGTGAGTTGCATAAAATTTTAAATGGACAGATTAATTAATTTTTAAAAAATATTGCCTGAACTTGAAATGGATCCTTTTTTTTAAATTTAAAAGAACATCTAATACAAAGTGGAAAAATATTTCCTATCTGACTTGATTTAAATGTTGATAAATATAAACTCTGTATTGAAATATAAGCTTTATTTTCTAAATATTGGATATTCAAATTGATAATTATTTCCTTAGAAATACATGTAGGCCTTGTAGTGTAGCTGTGGTTTCTTTGCAATTATTGTATCAGCCTTAAAATATAATCTCTCTATAACTGTATTTAAATCAGCTGTTCTTTGATATATATGACTATCTTATGAGCTTGTAATCAATACAGCTGAACAGTGAGTTCTAAATGGCATCTTTTCTGGCCACCAGTTCTGACATTGCCTGGTAACTGCTAATTTTCTGATTAACAGTAGTTTATTGAAAAGGTTGCTCTTGTTTATGTCTAATTACCTACAGAAGCAGGCTGTTTCATTAAATAATAATAGGCAGAGGATAGAGGACCCTTCCTTTTCCTTAATTCAACAAGGAGATCAGTGAGGCCACAACATCCCTCCTTCTTCACAAGTAGGTAAGTACTGAAACAATTTAAACCAAGTTTCTTCCAGGCAACAGATAGAAAAAATATTCACTGGAGGGAGAGGGAGGGGAGAGGGAAACATTTTTTAAAAAGGACATTGAAGTATCACTCTTATGAAAGACTCTTCTAAATTATTTTTCTTCAGCCTTTTCTAGTCCAGTGAAGGAATGAAACAAGAAGACTTTTTTTCATTAATATCAGTGCAATGATTCTATAAAATATGTAAGTTATTATTTTATTTCTTTCAGTGTTATTTTTGCTGTTAGTAAGGGTTTCTATGAACTGTCTTCTGTCCTCTTCTGTCTTACACCTTCTGGACTACCTTGCACAATTTACATCTCTCTGATGCCATTTGCATTTCTTTTCATTGATGGGAACCTTCCCCATACTCCATCTTGTTACTGATTCACAGTTTTATCTTTTAAATACTAAATGCCAGTGAAGATTCTTTTCAGTCACTTCGCTGGCTATCTTCAGAAGAAATGGACCTCTCCGAAACTCAAAATAACACCTGCTAGCAGGTGATGCAAAAATCATGACATAGTTCTTTGAGCCCAGGATGTCAATTCAGTTATGTCACTGTAGTCAAGGATGTGAAATTTCAGATGAAATTTGAACACAAATGAAAAGCAAGATTAAGGTTTAGATGTGAATAATTGTTCTTATCTCACTTCAGCCCTGCCTGACAGCTATATTCCATGTCAATAGATATAATGTGTCCACCAGTGAATAGCTTATGAGAACCATTACTTTCATAATATTTTAAATGTCTAAAAGTTAAGAAAATTTATAAATGAACACGTCCTTGTGAGACACCATTTCCAAACTAGAATATAAGTATTTATCATTTTCAATTCAAATTACCATCTCTGGCTTCAAGTCTAGTCTTATCTTTAAATGTTAATTCCATTCTAGAGAAGCTGAAAGAAGTTCATAATCAACACTTGGACATACTGACTAATATTCTATATAGTTGTGAGTACCTTTCAAAATGCCTACAAGATATTGAATTGTTTGTCCTATTTGCAGGAATTACTATGGCACTTAGGAGATCAAGTTTACTATTTTTCTGACCACATAAGATGACTGAAACTAATACAAAGATACCTTAGGAACCACAAAAAAATATTTTCTATGACTACGGGAAAAAAAAAATAAATTAGACTATATCTGAAAAATGAAGCAACATTTAAAACTACCCAGAACAAGTCAAGAGAGATACATGATAAAAATATTTGTTTGTGGAATTATAACATCTTCTGTTTTGCATATATATCTCATCTAATATCTATGAATCTATGAATCTTACAGAAACAGAATTTGTTCAGTCCCAGAGTGTGGTGGATTTACTCGTGCAAGCAACAGATCACCTAACAGCCACTTGCTCACTCCCCACTCCCAGAAGGATGGGGAAGAGTATTGGAAAGGCAAATACAAGAAAAACTCATGGCTTGAGATAAAGCCAGATTAATAAGTGAATGTAATAAAAAAACCCAAATGAAGCAACAAAACAAACAAAATTAAAAACCAGGAGGTGATGCAAAGATAATCACACACCACCTCTTGCCAGCAGACTGATGCTTAGCCAGTGTATGAGCAATGGCTACCTTTGAAAAACTCCCCAACAGCTATTATTAGTGAACATTCTCTTATATGGTATATCCCTTTGGTCAGTTTGGGTCTATCATCCCAGCTGTGTTCCTTCCTAAACTTTTGCTGGTACCCAGTCTACACACTGGGGGGCAGAGTGGGAAGCACTGTTGAGGAATAACTAAATGCAGGTATGTTATCAACACTGCTAAACTCATGGATCTAAAATACAGGACCCTGTAATCTGCTATGAAGAAGTTGTTTCCATCCCAACCAGACCTAATACAGAGACCCCATACAACAAACACATTAACAAACATAAGAATAAATAATAAAATTATTTTCTAAGAGGTATTTTTATTTTGTTTTCTTGTTCTAAAATCATGATGTACTTATTTTCCTTAATTCAAGTCAGAAGTAAAGAAATTGTAAGCATAGACATTTAGCAGACCTTAAAATATATCATACACCAGTGTCACAGTGTTAGTCTCAAAACAAGTGAAGCACCTTATCAAATCTCTGAAGGAAAGAAATCTTTGAGGAAATTAAGACAATGCAGCTGGCATGGACAGAGATTCAAAAAGGTAATCTTAGAACACAATTTTCCAATTCTCCACATTTTATAGATGTTTTTAATATCTGTTTGAGTTAATGTTTCTTAGTGGCAGAAAATATTTCAGGTCTTGCAAATTCAGACACTAAAAACAATTAACTGAAAGACATAAATTTTATGCATTAGCTCCAATGTTAATAAGAATACTCAGTTCAGGGTTGAGGCAGGTATTATCACAGTGTTTCAAGCTCATAGGCAATTATGATACTGTATCCTGAACTAACCACAGGCAGCAGATGAATTTTGCAAATCTTAATAAAATATAAGAAATTATCAAGAAGAAATCTAAACAAACTTTGAGGTCATAATGGCATATGTTTTTATTACTATGCCATCATAGAAAAATATGACTCATATTGTCTAACCAAACCTCCCCAAAGCATAAGACACAAAGGAAGGTTTGATTATGACATGTCTTCCCAGGGTTAAGAGCAACATGAGCTCACACTAATGTAGTCATGCAGACATTTCTCCTCAGGGGGATGATGCATCTCTTGGGTAAATGGTGTCAGTGTCGTCACTTAGATTTGCCTGTAAAACTAGTACAGATAAGAAAGTATTTCTAAAACATATTGTCCTGCCTTAAAAAATCGATAAAGAGTCTGGGCTTACAGTGTCCAGCTGTCTATGGTTTCTCAGATCACTTTCTTGCTCCAGCAGTGTAATAGTCTCTTCGGGAGATGGAGAAGATATATCTTAAGTAGGTGCACAGCTACCCCTTTCAACAGACATGTCTGTTCCCCTTAGCACCTATGTCTCAGTTTTCTCTGTCTGCTGGGTTGTAGGCTGTCAGTGATGACAGGATACTATATTTCCTGTAGCTGAATCCACCACCACTAAAGCAAATAAGGAAAAAAGACCAGTTTTAGAAGAGTGCGGAGAATATTGAGCTACATTGTGGTAAAGAGCCTGAGGAGACAGAAAAATGATGTTACTGGAGGCTTGTGAGACAGGGAAGGGAGCAGTGTAACTCTCCATGAAGGTTTTAAGGTTGACTAGGACTCTGACTGAAAAATGGAATGAGGAAGAAAAAAATGTAGGGACCAGATGTGAACTCAGTGTGGAATACCACAATCTGCCTGGGTGAAATCATCAGCATGAACCAATGGAAACAATATAAAGAGGAAGAAGAGTCTGTGAGACAAATATGGTAAGGCCCTGTAGCAAGAGCAGTTGATATTGCTCGAGCAGGGTACACTAAAACCAGACAGGGACCAGACAGTTCATAGTTGATACTACACAAGTTAATGTTTTTCATGTGTTCATGGAATTGCATATTTTTAAGATGCAAAATGCATTTTGAAAGAGGTTAAGGGTGAGAGGAAAAAACAACTATCTCAGAATACATGCAAATTAAAATTCCTATTAAAAAATCCTGGTTTTATCTGTGCAGTGTAAATTATACATTAGGCTGCACCACTGATTTATATCTATGTGTTTTGAGGAGTGGCAGGGCATCCTTTTTCCCTAGATGCTGCACTTAAAAACTTCTAATCTAGCATGCAAAAAATCAGAACTCCTCAAACAGCAGTAAAAGTAAGAACATACAAAAGGTTGTATTGGTGCTACCTGTCCTGAAAAGCTAGGTGTAAGCATCTCAGATAGGGTGCCTTGAATGAGACACTGCATTTGCACCTAATATTTTTAGTTTTCTGTTTGTAAAATGAGTAATCTGACAGGCATCACAAGAAAATAACTTTATTCTTGACAAGAAAGACCTTATTTAACTGTTGTGGTGAACATCCGAGAAAAATATATGAAGATTTCTCTCAGCATAGTGTGATTGGCCAACAGATCTAAGGCCACATACTGATCAATGTGAAGCAGTATCAAATAGCTTGTGACCAACACAAGCCTACTAAATTAAACAGATAAGCTACCTCTGGAAAAAATCCATGGTCCACTCTTAAAAATTGCATAATAATGCACAGGCAAAAAAAAGAAAGTATATGGTTCTGTAATTTAAAGTCACAAAACTTTGAGTGTTTGAAACCAATAAATTCTAGAAATGCTAGTAACTTCTACAAACAATGTTTTCTCACTGTTACATTTTAAATAAGAATCTTAACATCTATGATGAGATCTTTGCTCCTAAACTGAGATTCCACTGAAATAGAGTACAAGCTTTCTTTGAGGCTTTGTTTTCAAAGAGATTAAAGAGTATCTTTTAAATAAAGTTGAATTTCTTATTAGTGAACTACAAATCTCTCATCTCTGAGCACAGAATAACATTGAAAGCCTTGCTAAAGTCAAAGTAAATAGCAAGAAATGGTCTCCAACCATGAATAGCTGAAAGACAACCTGTTTCCCAAATATTCTTATATCCAGGTAGGGGCTTTGTGTTCTGGTTGAGCAGAGAACAAGAAGGCTAAACAATAGACTGGATAGTCAGGCTCAGAGTGTAGTTGTTAATTGTTCTTACTCTACCTGGAGGTCTGTGGAAAACACCTGTTGCAAGGGTCTATCTAGGACCTGTTTGTTTTATTATTTTTATCAGTCCTGGAGAAGAAGGTTAGGGAGAGCATTCTATTTAATAAAGCTTGGAGATAAACTGGGAGGAAAGACACCATCAGAGACATTCAAGGGAATCTAGAAACCTAGACAGGCTAGAGGAAAAGGCCAACAAGAACCTCGAGTGAGGACAAAACCAAGTGCTACTCTTGGGCAGGAAGCATTGATGCAAGGACAGATACCGGGGACTGTCTGACTGGGATCAGCTTTGCACAAGGAGACCTTGGGGCTTTGGCAGATGTTAAGCTCAGCATAAGCCAGCAGTGTGCCCCGGCTGAAGAGACAGAGAGCACCCTGGGAGATATACACAAGGGCACAGACAGGACATAAAAGAGAGGAAGTGATGTCCTCTGCTTGTCACTTGTGAGTATTCCTCTCTGAATATTGTATCTATTATAAAGTCTCAAGAAAAATATAATACAAAAATGATGTAAAATGTCTACATTCAATATTTGTTCAATAAGCTTTATTTTTTCTTCTTTTTTTTAACTTTTTTTTTTTTTTTTAATTAAATCTATGATGGCTGAGGAGTTCAGTCTTCAATGAATAGAGGTGACTGTAAATTATCCACTGGAACAATATTTATTTCAAACAATGTGGGTCTATTAAGCTTGTAATCTCCTATTTGAAAAGTTTTACATCTAATGATTTTTTTTCCCAGTCCTTAAGGAGGCCTCTGAAAGATTTCTGGCATATTAGCAAATTAGGATCTACAATACTTTATCCAGAGTTTAATGAAATAGACATTTTTCCTCAGCAGAGAAAAAAATGTTCATGTCATGAATGAAGAGAGATCTAGGAGCCTTTCAGTCACACATATTAAAAAAAAAAAACAAAACAACCCCCACAAAAAAATACAAACCCACGACAAAAAAACCCAACAAAAATTACATTTGTATTGAACCAGGAGCCCGAGATTTTGTCCAGCTTTTGCTAGATAAGTAGACCTAAGTGTCCTTTTGTCATCTAACTAAAAAAACCAAAAGTTGCAAGGAAGGGCCTCTGTTGTGGGCAACCAAAGTAGATACACTGGAGGCACATGTCATTCGTTTCTACATGACAAATTAGAGATGCATTTGTAACGTGTATTTTTATAACACTTTTGTATGTTCTGCAACTCAGTGTCCATGAATAACTTAGGAAAATATAAAACTAACCTCTTATTTCCTCTTGTCTAACTTCTAAACAGCATCCAACATTGCTGTGGAATTCTTTCTGTCACTGTGAAACAGGGAGTCTTACATGAACACATGGGAGGGAAGGTACTTCTGAAAATTTTGATTCCTCCGGTGTCTGTGGTGGATTTATCAGGATAACTTCATGCAGGGGAATAATTAACTCTCCTTTTTCTTCTTCCATGGCACAATCAGCCTAGTATCCTTATTAGCTGCCTGTTGCTCTTTGGTAGAAATAGTCATACTTTTTCTCTCCTGTCCCCACCCAAGCATTTATTGCTTCAAAGAATAACCAGATACATATACATTTTCTATATTGTCTATATTTACAGAAGGAAGAATGGGAACATTTTCTACTGGTTATCTCATTGTTACTTTACTGCACTTGTGTCTGGATAAGTAATGGACTGGGCAACCTTCATTCCCTCTTACCTGATTAAGTCATACATGTGTTTTAAGGTGTCTTTCCATTAAGATATTAACTAAAAAAGTTGATAATTTTTCAGAAAAAGAGTATTTAACTAAAAAAAAAAAATATTTATTTTGTGGATCTCCTTTCTCTCTGAAGAACAGAAACACTTGAAATTAAAAGGACAGACCAGACTATGCTCCTGATTACTTAAAGACTCCAGGGACTTGCCTGAGATATTTCATAATTCACAAAACTCTTTCTTTATTATGTTTGCAGACACACATTTGTTTTCACAGGTCATTCCATCACCTTGAAGAGCTGTTACACCTGTCTTTGTCATGTAAGTAGCACTGTAGTGAAACATGTTTAAAATTAATTTACATTACATTAATTGAGTTCTGAATTTTGATAATTTTCTGTACAACATTAAACTTACTCTGTGTGGCTTTATTCTAGATGTTCTGAAAATTGTACTGGGGTTGATTTTTAAGGATTAGATATGTAAAATAAGAGGGTTGGGTTATTTCTTTGTCTTTTTTTTTTTTTTTCTGGTGTCCAGTTTATTTTTATCTTTATAATTAAACAAACGTATCAAGCTATTTCTTCAGCACTGCAGAATATAGTTTCATTCCTTGTTGTCCCAAAGAAAAACTCTGAATTCAGTAATGCCAAGCTCTTCTAAACTTTAAACTTCTTATGGAAAATGAATTACCATTTACATATGTAAATCCATATAATAGAAATTTTGTCTTATCACCCACTTAAGTTAAGCAAGTGGCATCTCATATTTATTTCATTACATATTAATAATTGTTTTATTTGTGTATTTTTCCACATTTTTTGGTTCCAGTAAATGTCAGAATTCCAAGGGAATTCCTTTATAATATGTTATTAATGTTGTCTTATTATAATATTCAATTTATTTGAAACAGAATTTCTGGCAGGTGTTTATTAGCCCTAACAGCTGTGATGAACTTTTTTTGGCCCACCTAAAAAATCTTAAATAACCTCTAACAATCACTACGTACCAAATAATGTGGTAACTAACTCTAATACAGACTATAACTATCTTCAGTGTATTTTAGTGATAAGAAATCTAAGCCACTAGTTAATTGTGGTCATTTAAAGTGTCAAGACACTTTATAAGAAAATAAGGTTGTTCAAGTAGACTAACAGTGGCAAATTCCAATTTCACTCATAGATTCCAAGCTACATTTTATTTCCCCTGGTATTTCAGTGTGGAAAAAAAAAAAAAATTATTGCTTTTCTTTTTATACCTGCTGATTCAATAGTTTGTTTAAGACATTACAGTGGTGAGTGACACCTACAAATAAACAAGTAGAAGTCAGGCTGTGAGTGGGTTGCAACCCACAAGGTAGTGAACTCAGAAGTCTTCTAGCAGCATTGCATTCTTAGGCAGGAAGAAGGACTGGAAGAAATACAAAACTGCATAAAGGACAGCAGTATTGTCACTAAAAGTAAGCACTTCAGATATCTATAGCTGAATTTATGACATTAATTAGCATAAAAATGTTATCTGGTTCAGTACATACATTTGTGAATCTACTTAAGTAATATGACCTCATAATTTCCTTATGATACAGCTGTGGTTTTATGTATTATTTAGCTCATATATATCAAATATTTTAAACATTCTTATGAAGGCATGTACAACATTTTCTGGAAATAATTTGAATTCCTGTGAATTAAACTTTGTTGCTGTTTTCTGAGTTTATTTGGTGTTGTTTCAAGTTTCTCATTTTGCTCTGCTTACTCAGAATTTGAGATGTTAATTTTTTTTCCATCTTTTTTTTTCCTTAATCTTCTTTTATATCTCACAGCAGAACTGAAGGACACAAATGCATAATTTTGGCATTTCAAAGAAAAAAAAAGTTGTTTTCATTCTTTTTTTTTTTTCCTTAGAACATCTGACCCTGCATGTATTATCTCCAGTAGCTAAGGTTTCTGATTGGTATGGTTTTGTATATATTTTTGTATAGTTAACAAAACAAACAAAACAAAACAACCCAAACCATAAAACAAACAAAAAAACCCAAACCCAAACAAAAACACCAAAGCGGTGAACATTGTCTCTTCCTATTACAATGAACAGAGTATAAAATGAGGCCTTCCGGACTTTGCAATCTAACATGCAAGCTTGGGGAGGCATAACTATTGCTACATGTCCCACAGATCCCTGGTCACACTCATTTATTTCCTCTGATATTTTTTCTACTATTTCCAGTACAGTAATTCAGCAGTATTTTGAAAATTGAATTTTTGGATGTTAAAATGGAAATGAATGCCGAAATTAAACAAGAGTTTCCTTGAAACCATTTGTTAATTTTCATGAGTAGTTCAACAAAACTCTTGGGTCCATCCTTCATCTCACTTGACAACAATGTGCAGAGGGCAGTAAATGAACTGCTTTGCAAAGAGTCTCGGGGACTGAACTAGAGATAGAATTTTGGTCATTATTATATAGCTGTTGTACAACAACATTAAGGATTTTTTATTACTATAATGAGATTAGTTGAGGAAGAAAATACAGGTAAGTATATGTACAACGGCATGACTAATATTTCCATCAGATATGCCCATGCATTCATGTTCACATGTGAATTACTGTTCTTTTAAAAATATTTCTATGTGTTTTTAATGCTGTTGCTGACTTGATACATAAATCTAATTTGTTTCCAGTACCAGCTTCTTATGAGAGAGAAAAGGTCCTGGTATGCTTTTGTTAAAAAGATCTAAAACCTCACCGAATAATAGCTGTTACAAAACTCCTTTGATTTTACATTTTTCCTTTCACAGTGTGTGGCTCTGTACTCTATTTCATAGGGCAATGCTCTGCTGAAAGCTGTCACTCTAAGAAGCAGTATGATAGTTGTCAGCGATAACCAAAGAAGATTGAATAATATATACATATCTTGGAATGTGTCCTTAACACATTGACTTTCCTGTCTGTACGAGACAGTAAAAAGAGAAGCAGCATAAGGTGAAACATACCTCCTGCTGGGTGGCCAAACTGCATGAAATCTCATGCTTCATTAATGATGCTTCTCATACTAGCTGGTCAATGGATCATGAAAATTAATCAGAAGTGCAACAGGGTTTTGGGTTTTTTTTCCACTGTAGCAGTCATAAACAATTATTAATTGCTGGCTCCTACTTTTTCAACACATAATGGTATGTGTTGATAATGATTTCATTGCTTTTCTTGAGCTATAAGAGAAGCATGACATATAAGGTTTTGAGTTGAGGAATGGGGGAAGGCACTAGCAATCTATTTATCATCAGTTTTCTTACTTTAGTAAAATTCTTATCCTGCCTGAGCTTCATTTTCTAAAGAGACATAACATTCTATGTCATAATGCAGCAATAAAATTCTTCAAATCATACCCTACTGAAAAGCTTTCACCTCTCCCCAGACTTAAGACAGTGATTTATGGTACCTCTGTTTTTGGGTTTCTGGTTTAAAGGAAAGGAAATATAGGTTTAAAAATATTCAGGATTTTAAAAGACAGTATGTGTCATCTGCTGAAAATCTGGGTTTTTTCAGGTGTCTCAAACTTACCACTTTGAGGGGCTGGTACCTCACTAGTTATCTTTGAAAGCTTTGATCTACTCTTCAGAATCTATTGACAGAATGCTTCATGTAATAACCAGAACTATTGTAGGTCCTTACTGAAGACTCAGTTTCTCCGCATTGAGGACTTGATTCCTTTAATGTACACTCTAAGGCATAACTGGAATCCAGAGGAAGGTTTTTCACACTAGCCCTTTTATGCCAAAAATCCTCCAACACTGACAGAAGCTGAAGAGAACTTATTTTTCTCCTTTGTACTCTCTGTGCTTGTGTGCAAGTATGTTTGACCATATGTCAGAACTTTATTTAATTAAAAAAATTTCTCCACCTCCTCATTTGTCATTGAGAGGAATGAGCTGCCACATTTCTGCAGACCTGTAATAGCATATTTGTCTTGAACAAAAGCTCTGCAAAATTGGGAGGTAAAATCTTAAGAAAAAGGCAAGGTATTAATACAAACACAGAAGAATATAAGATTTACATATCTCAGACTCTTCCTTTTATCTTTCCTTCAGCCCTTGCTTGATGTTTTTCTGAAACAAAAGAATTATGCCCTTGTCAGTTATCTGTCCAGATCTGATTAAGTTGTCTTCCAGTATTGACCTTCTCCCACTGGCCCAAAACTTCTGACCAGTTTGGCATTTTTCTGAGAAACATTGCAGCTTTCCTTTGGGGCATCAGCTTATTTTCTATAACTAGTCAAGACAGCTATTTATACTGTCTTCTTTCCATTGCCTCAACTATTAATCTGCAGAAATGACACTGTGTTCACTTTTTCTTGGCACAGTCCAGGATTTCAGAAAGTAGGAAATTATATGACATAAAGGAGAACAGGAGAGGTGCCTGAGGACTGGAGAAAGGCCAATGTTGTCCCAACCTTTAGAAAGGGCAAAAAGGAGGACCCGGGTAACTACAGGCCCGTCAGCCTCACCTCCATCCCTGGAAAGGTAATGGAACAAC